>PVHY01002055.1:0-69415 GCA_004024945.1 Uropsilus gracilis | reverse complement strand
AGATGGCACTTCCTTGGCTCCAAAACATGAACGAGTACCCAGCCTGGCCCTGGGCAGAGTTGCCCATGGAGGGAGCTCCAGGCCTCATGGGGTGTGCCGGGTTCCCACCCATCTGCCTACAGCCCTGGGAGGTCCTTAGTCTTAATCTTCTCTTGCCCAAACTATGACTCCACCTGCAACCCTAGTCCAGGACCAGAAAGGAGCAGGGTACAGGGCAAGGGCAGAGAAGCAAACCTCACTGAGGGATGAGACACGTTTCCATTTTTGTCTAAAATGCAAAGACATACAAAATGCTTGTTGAGTGAGGGAAACATGATCTGTTTAAGTTGCATCAAAATATTCAGAGGAAAAAGTTCCGACCTCTGGAAAATGTCAGATTTTAAATGTGCCAGGGGATTTGTAGGCTAGATCATGTAAAATCTGCAATAATTTAATGCCTAGATTCCCCCCCCCCCAAGAATGAATTCAAAATGAAGGAAAACAGGTAGAAGAAAGTCAACGGATCAGCAGGGAAACATGTTAGGAATTGGAAAAGAGCAGTCAGAGAAAGGTCTGCACTGCATGCCTGCTTCCTGGAGTCCTCTAATCAGCCGGATAACCTAAGAGAGGTCACCTGGGTCAGCAGTGAGCAGCACCTTGGAAAAGAAATGCAGGCATTGGTGGGTGGTGATGTCCCATAGGTGTGCTGGGAGGCACGTTCACCAAGGTGGGAGCCACCCAGGTCCGGGTTTCGGCTGGAATGCCTACCATGAGAAGTTGTTTTCTGTGTCATTTGTAAATCTCTCTCTTTGCTGGAAAGTTCTTCCCACTGAGCTTCAAATCTCTGTGAAACTACTCCTAACCACCACAATGTTGACTCAGTTCTCTGGAGCTACACCAAGAAAATCTAATTCATCTTACAACACGACAGCCCTTCAAATATTTGAAAACAGCCCTCAGACCCTCTCTAAGCCATCCTTTTCCAAAGCAAACTGTTACAGGTCCTTTAATCATTTTTATAACACTTTTTAAATCCCCCGCCAGCCTATCATTCTTCTCCAAATGTGTTTTTTGTGCATTCATCTACTTTTAAAATGTGCTGTTGGTAATTGAACATAATACCCTAAATGAGGCCTGAACACACACACAACATGGGAGGATTGCTTGCTCTGGACCCCAAACTTCTATTACTGTGGTTTGAGAGCCTTAGTCTTTTCAGAGATTAAGTCACACTGTTGGCTTTGCTGGAGAGTCAAGGCTCCCAGCATCTCCCCACCCCCACCTCCCAGACACTCTGACGCCACAGAGGTCCCCGCCCCCCATGTCCAGGGAACCACAAGCAAGCTGTTCTTCACCCAAAATGTAAGTATGACTTTCTCCTGAATTAGCAGAGGAAAAGAAACATCCAGGACATCGGGTTAATCAGGTGGCACTTAACTTTGCATTTGAGTGTTTCTAAGCTGTCATACTTACTAAACGGAATTTAGTTTTCTTAATGTGGTCACTTCCTTGAAGAGTTACATTTTTATTATGAAAATATAGCTGACTCAAATGTTTGTTTTTTTATGTACTCAGCTTTCCACATCTGGAGAAAACTGAAGAGACTTTCGCTGCCACAGTCGCACACTATCTGACCATGTGAGAGACATGACCAATCATTCTCGGTGTGCCAGCATATGGCGGCATGGGAGTGGAGAGGCAGAGAGAGGTCCCTTGGGAGCCCCAAGGACACACACAGCAAGGGTTGCTCCCCACAAGCTGATGTCACGATGCCCGGGACGGTGCAGCTAGTCTGACTCACAGTGGTGGCAAATGTCCCAGGTGAGCTGGACAAAGCTGACCTATAGCTTAAGCATCCTCAGTGCCCTAAACCAACATCTCATCATCTCCCAGGGAGTAGGAGAAAAGGACACTGCAGGAACCTCTGTGTGGTGTCCCTGCAGCAGAGAAGGACCGGAGCTTGGGTCCAGTTCCCTTTTTTTGTTCCTGATGCCATTTCTGTTCTCCAAACCCCAATCCTGCAGGCCTCCCCTGGCTTGACTCCCTCTACGGTCTGGTCTCCACCAGCCACTGACCATCAAGGTCCTCCTTTCGAGCTGGCCCAGCGTCCCAGGCCCCTAGGCCTGGTCCCCTGTCTGACTGCTCCTCCAGCTCACCTGTATTGGAAGGGGGCCACTGTGGCCGTGACTGGCTGGCTCTGGGGATGGGCTGAGGAGAAGCTGATGGCCCCGCAGGCAGGGAAGGAGCGCTGGCTTGACTTCGGGCTGCAGGTGGGGGAGAAAGTCCCTGATGTTGCCCCATCATCAGGCTCCAAAGATCTAGGGCCCCCCGAGCTCCTACAGTTTATATCTCTTTGATCTTTCCCTGGGCAGTTAGGAGGCTTTCGACCTTCAGGTATTTGAGTTTCCCAGCGCGAGCTTGTCCGAGATGGGCTCCTGCCCCGAGTCTGGAGGATTGGAATCCCTTCCTGGGCCACCTTCTTCTTTGCCTGGGTGCCTGGCAGCTCTCCAACTCTTCGGGACCCAGCCCTGCTGGAGAGAGCAGCTTTTGGTGTCGCCTTGGGACTGCTCCATGGGGAACTGGAAAGGACTTCACCTCCCTCGGCTGACTCTCTCACTGTTCCAGAAGCTTTTGGGGATCCTCTACCCTGGGAGACCCTAGGAGAAGAGCTTCTGGGAGCTGCACTTTTGCCGAGTCTTGGGGAAGCTGCACGCTGGGGACTCAGGGCCAGGCCAGCCTGGCGTGGCCGCAGCTGGGGAGAGGCACCGGGGGTATGAAGCCTAGTCTGGGAAGCAGCTCGAGGCACAGGGATGGAAGAGGCATAATGGGGGCGGCTGGCAGAGTTCACATTGGCCATTCCATTCATGGTCAGCGAGACAGGCAGCGTGGACTAGTGTCCTGCAGAGAGAAGGGAGAGGAGACTGTTAGGTGCTGGTCTTCGTCCCTGAGTAAGTAAAGATGGCGTCAAGGTGGGGGGAGGTATCAGCATCTGGGGTGGGCATAGGGACCGGGGTTTATTTAACTTTCCCTGACTCTGCTCCTGTCCACAGATCAGGGACAGACTGTCCTCTCCCAGCCCCTCCCTCTCAGATCTTTCACTAACCCACATCCAGATGGCTCCACCCCTGGTACACCAGATCTCTTGTGTCTGAGGCCATTTCTCTGTGTTTCTTCCACTGGCCATTTAACCTGACACCTTGTCTGCCCCAACACCTCCCCACTAGAGCAAAATCTTATTCCAGATCCCACTGGACCCAAAGTTGGGCCAGTGAATAGTCTCCCCAAATCATAAGCTATCAACACCCCACCCCTCCAGCTCCTATCACCTGCTTCATACCATTCGCTGGTCTTTCTTATCGATTCCATCTCTTCTGGTGCCTCCCCAATGGCCCCACCCCTGCAGTCACTGACCAATAGGCTTCATTTCTAGCCCATTCCCTACTATCTCTGCCCTGGCAGGACTGATCTCTGCCACCTGCAGAGACTGCAGGATCCCTCTTTAGGTCAAGACAGAGCCCTCTATATAGCCCCTGCCCCCAGCACTTGATCCCTGTGAGCCATGAATTATCTCATCTCTCTTCTCTATCTTCAACAGCTCCTCCTCTACCAGCCTCCCCTTCCAGCCATGTTAATGCATGAGTTAATTGATCTATTAATCACTTTCATTTCAAAGGGAATTTGAAACATTTTTCAAAGACACGTGCAATCAATTCCAGATAAAGAGTTAAATGTAGAAAATGAAACCACAAAAGAATTTGTACAATACATGCATGCATGTTTCCACTATATTATTGTGGGGAAAGTCTTTCTAAACACCACATCAAAGGCAGAAATCACAAAGGAAAACAATGGCAGCTTCAAATGCGCAAAAATTAAAAATCTCAGCACGGACATAAAAGTTCTTTCAAAAGGTTCAAGTCATCGATAAAGTATAAAAATATTGCAAGAAGGAGTTCATACCTTTGCAGAGAGGGAACTCTGCTGAATCAATAGTAGAAAGCACTCCCCTAAGCAGAAAGGGCAAAAGATTAATACAAAATATTCACAAAATAAAAAATATAATTGGGCAAAACAAAACAGAAAGCTTCATCAAAATGTAAGAGATGTAAAGTAAACAAGCTATTGTTTGTTGCTATCAAATTTATTATCTTTTAGAAAATGTCACTATCCAGCCTGACCCTGAGCACTGACTCCTCATATACAGTGGTGGGGGCAATGCTGGACCTAGAACCGTACCCCAGATGTGGGCAAAGATTTGCACATGAAGAAAATGTCCAATGTGACCTCTGAAGGTGGTTTTGGGTAAAGAGAGAGACAAAGGAATTTAGGGACAACACTACCTGTCCACCCGAGACCCCTGGAATGCCCCCCTTCCCATTGTGTAGAAAGCTATCAGCCTCAGTGCAGGCTTATGGATAGCTGTTGTTGCCCTTTTCCTGACCTTTGACTCTGGTCCAGGATCAGGCAAGCTCAGATGTCAACGCAGACCATTGAACAGTGACAGATTTCTAGTCTGCAGCTTGAAATAGCTGAGAGTTAGAATGTAGGGGATTGCCCTACTGACCGGTGAGGCAATGTCCACCAGGAAGAGAAATGTGATGACCCCTCTTCCTTTCCTCTCATTTGGATTTTAATGGCTTGCTCCCTTTATTTGAATGAACGAAAGCAACTTCCTCCTCCAGCAGTAGAGAGGTGGCAAAGCCATGTGTGCAGGACTTAATCCCCCACTTGTCAGTGCTCATCAGCCACCTAGCCCTACAAGACACAGTCAGGTCTCACCTGACCCCCGTCTCCTTCCCATTCAGCTCAGGTCACTCCCTGCCACTTGCCAGACCACAGACTGAAAGGACACTGCATCTCCGTGCAGGTCACCCTGCCTGGTTCCCAGCCCCACAGGAGGCCTGGGCAGTATACTTCACAGCGAAAGCTCTGAGGGTGTCAAGCAGATACTAGCTGCAGCTGTGAAAATTGGGGGGGATGACTTAACTTCTCCAGGCCCAGCCTACAAAATGAAAGTAGGATACAATCTAGAAATTTCAGCCACATGGAGAAATAGGGAGTGTTTAAAACAAGAAGAGACCCCCATGTTTTATCCTGGTCTCTGGACCTGCAGTGAGGATTCCTCCCCAGCAAAGGGGAAAGCACATTTATTGTGCCTTCCTCCCCCTAGCCAACTGCCCCGCTAGTGATCAGAGACATACCTCTGTACAGATGCCAAGCAGGGACAAGAGCACCTGCGTGAGCCTAGCGGAAGGCTCCTGAGGGCTCTGAGTGACTGAGCTTGGCCTCCAGCACAGAGCTAGATCACGCACTGACCAGATGAGCTGGTCAGCGGACACCCAGGAGAGGGGGCTCCAACCACTGTGCTGCAGCCACACCTGGGAGACCCTGTTTCTCCAGCTGGGTCCAATCCCCTGCACTGGCCAGTGCCACCCGATCCACCTCTGCTTCTCCCTTCATCCCCATCCCCACTAAATCTATGTGGGGACCAAAGTCATTTTGGCTGCAGACCAGTTCAGCTGTGAGTGAACTCAGAACTGCCTTTTGGCTCAGCCTGCATCTCTCCAGGGAGCCGACCCCTCTCCCGAGCTGTCCCCCAGGGGTCCCCCAGGTCTTCAACTCACCTCCATTGTCTCTGATGTGTCCCCGGCTCCCCTTGCTCAGGCTCCCCCAGTTCCTACATCTAGGCTGGTTGGAGTTCCAGCCAAGAGAGCCGATGGCCAAGGAGGCTTCTTCTACCTCACTTGCTAATGGAGCAGATGCAGTTGCTGCTTTTACTCCATCATCATTTTTTCAAAAGCTCGATGGGAAGAGGATTTAAAAGACATTGCTGAGGGAGGTCACAGGAGCCCCACCCTTCCTCTTTCCTGCAGTTGGGGCTCTGCTCTCTCTTTCCTGGGCAAACCATCTCACCTAAATTAGAAGCAGTGTGCACTCAGTGTGATCCACACTGCCCAGGTGGGTGCCTGGGAGAATCAGACCCACTTTTGGGGTGGTGGAGCAAGGTTCTCCAAACACAGTGAACTATTTCAACCTGGCGTCAAAGGAGACTCAAAGTGAGAATGGATAGGTGCTCAGTAGCTAAGGGAGACTTCTAAGGACACCCCACATATATCCAGCCCTAGATGTGGTGACAGCATCACTGCATTGTTTCTAATCCTCTCTTTAATCTGGTAAGGCTTTATTAGTCCTGCTTCTAGGTCAGGAATGGGAGGCTGAGGAGGGTGAGTGAGCTGGAAAAGTGTAGGACTGTGATTTGAACAGAGATGGGCAGGCTCAGGCCAAAAGGTGGAGCCCCTTGGTCACACGGCTCCATGGCTACTGAGAGTGACAGCTCTGGGTCTTCCAGAGATGGAAGAGTAAATAAACTTCACAGGGTGCAATCTAGGAAGAAAATCAGCCATGGAAAGCTCTGGTAAGGCCTCTCCTTTCTCCTTCCCCTGCATACCTCAGTCTAGCCAGTTCTCCCCATCCCTTAGATCTGGTTGGCCTTTGGCACTTTTGGGCTAGGGTGAGGATTGAGGATCGAGGATAGAGGATCTAAGACCATGCCCGGGTTACAGATCTCCCCAGACGGGGGCGTCTGGGGAGGGGAGGTAAGGGGAGAGAAAACTCCTGGAAGGTGGCTCTCAGCTGACATGAAAATGGCACCTCCAAAACTGAAGGGTGAGGCTTCTACCCAGAGGACCCCTGCTAGGCCCAGAGAGGCTACCCAAGATGTTCTCTGACTGGGCTATGTGGTTTGGGGGACTACCAGGCTTGCTCTAGGACTCGGGTTCTTCTCCTGTGAGTGGACATCCTTTCTACCTCCCTTTTCACCTCTGCCTCACATCCTTCACAGATTGAAAAGGGACATATATGAAAAACATCTGGCCTCTGGACAAGGTTGGCTGGAAAGGTCTCCGTCTCCTGATTTTGTGGCTGACAAAACTGCCTCAGAAAAACAGGTCAGTCTATCTCTCTGAACAGGGCCAAAGAGTGCAGCATTGGTCTGATCCTCCTTGTGGTAAAAGTGTCTGGGATGGGGGTGGGGGATCAGGGGCAGAAGGTGGGGCTTGAGCTAGGAGTGGAAACACATTCTTTTTCATGTGAGTGTGGGTGTGCACATGCGTGTATGTGTGCATAGTGTTGACTGATTCTACCAGATTCCTTGCTGCTGAACATTCCCTGCTCTCTTTGCTCTTCTTTTCTTTAAGTGTTCTGATCTGAAATTTCACTCAACTCAGTGAGGAGATTCAAGACGAGGGTCCCAAGTGTTCCTTGGTTTCCTTAGCCTGGGAATCACTGTCCTCCAAAAGTGACATCAGGAAACTACTCCTCCATGTTACAAACACTCACTAGGGCAGAATTCTTTTGTTCAACAACCACACCTTCGTTGAGCATCCTGTGCCAGGTGCTTCACCAGGTGCGTCGCCAGGTGTTATGGCAATGGCTATGGCTGAGGCCCAGGTTCTGCTCTCGAGGAGCTGAAGTCTGGTGGGAGAGAAACACACACACTCATCACAGACGTGCAGAGTACCCAGGAAGGAAAAAAATGGTGCTGTGGGATGTATCACTGTGTGTCCATGAGGCAGGGACAGGAGAGGTGTCAAGGAAGAGGCAGAAGCAGGGCTGTGTTCAGGGTTGTGGGCCTGGGAGCAGATCTGAAGTGCAGGGCTACCAGTGCGCTGGTGCACACTCCACTCTGTAAAGAGATTCTGATTGGAGGAATGGTTAGAGGAGTAACTCATGTCAAAAGCTTCAGGCTAAGTCACGGCCCTGCCATTTGCTGATTGATATGCACTCCAACCTTGGTTCTCCCATTTCTTGATATGTAGCTTCAGACAAGTTATTTAACTTTTCTGAGTCTGAACTCCTGCTCTGAAATAAGCGCTCATACAGTTTTGTGAAGATCAAATGAGAGAAGAGTTAAAGCACCTAGCACAGCACCTGGTATATAATAGATACTCGAGAAATGATGGGAATGAAGTTAAGGAGAACAGTTACCCCTCTTTCCAAAAGAGGAAGTTAAATTCAGATGCAGAGTGAGAGTCTGGTAATGGCAGATAAGAGGAGAGACTTATGGCTTCCAGGATGAGATGGTCCAGTCACAGCCCCCAAACACATTGCCCACCCCAACACACCCTGCTCCACTACCCCCTTTTCAGTCTCCCCACAACAGCGACTCTCTCATCCCCACCCTGGTCCTTTTATATTTGATGCTTTAAACATGATACTTTTCCATTGCATTTGCCAATAGCACGCCGATCGACATGCTCTTCTGTGTTTTACCTTTATTAGCTCGCAATTGCCCTGAGTGGGTGTGACAGTAACCATTCCCATTCCACACACAAAGGTCTAAGAGTTTGCTAATGATCACACCATTGGTCAGTCTGAGCCCAGATTCAGCTCTATCTCTCAACGAAGAGATTGAAACCAGGCACCCCCACCCTCACCACCGCCTCCTTCTACCCCAATCTCCCTCCCTTTCAGTCTTGAATATTTCTGGCCCCAGATCCCATCGAAACAAATGGAGGCTACTGGTTCAGTGCTCCACAAATCTCACAGCCAGGAAGTATTTTTGGCCTATAAATATTTCCCTCTGGCTCAGAAGGTGGTGAGAGCTTAAGCGCCAACTCCCTGAGATCTGCCCTGCTGGGGCGAGATGAAGGAGGGAAGGCGGGCACTGTACTTGGGTCCCTCCCAAGTCTGCCGATTCCTGCCCGATTCTCAGTTCCCCTCCAGCCGCACTGCCTGGGAGGCGTCCGCAGCAGGGGCGGGGCGCTGGGGCGGCGGCCGTGGTGCTGATAGGACAGCTCCTCCTGCAGTGGCCTTGTTAAAGGGGCCGAGCCTGTCCTCGGTGATGCGCTTAGAACGCCCATTTCGGCAAGGTCAGGACATTTTGACCACAGCACGAGAAGGTGGCATATGCCCCAAACTTTAAGTAATGCTTTTAAAAATGAAAAAATACACAAAAAGAAAAGCCTGGGACTCCTGAGTGCTAGTCCCATGAGTCCATCACGGGCTGAGTGAAATTTGGGCAAGTTATCTTCTTCCCAGGAATTTTTTTTTTTTTTTTTTTTTGAGGCTAGGTCTTGCTATTTTTTGCGGAACCGCAGGCTCATGTTGCCCGGGGAACCACGGACTCAAGCAATCCCCAGCCTCAGCTTCCCAGGTAGCTGGGATGACAGGCGCGCACCACCACACCCAGCTATTTTTTGGAACTAGGTCTCGCTATGGGCCCCAGGTGGGACTCGAACCGTGATCCCTAGCCCCGGTCGCCTCATAGATTGAAGCTTACAGGTACGAGCCACCGTGCCCAGCTATATTGTTTACCTACTGTGAAATAGGAAAAACTTGGCCCGCAGGAAGAAGGTGAGGAAAGCAGTAGAATCATTCATGGTAAAGGGTAGGAGGCACCAACGTGGTGGGGGGGTGAGGGGGGTTAAAATCACAGGTAGGTCCTAGAGCCAGAGCCATGCCCCTACAACCCATTCCATCCACACCTTCTCATCCTCTTCCTCACCCCCATCCTCTCCCTCACCTCCATCCCCACTGCAAAAACCTTTGGGCTGCTCCCTTCACACGTCACCTGTCTCCTCATCTGTACAATGGAGATAATACACTATGAGACCATATAGTGTTGTAGAAAGTTGAGTTATTATAGGATCATTACTTGACTATAGTGTCTGGAAAACATTGAACAAATGCCATTAAGTCAAATAGCTTATCAGCACAGCATTTATCTCCTTTCTCTGTTCTACCTAAATTTCCCTTATCAGTTATTGTTGCCCATACCTAGGAGAACAACACAGACCTTGTCACCAGAATGCCTCACCTCTAACCCAAGTTTCTGTTTTCATAACAAAAGTAAGATGACCAGTTTATCTGGGGAAAGCATAGACAATCACAAGTCTCCAGAAGAAACCAGGGGTGGGTTAGTGAGGGAGATGGGGAGATCCCTTTCCATGCTGACCCTAGTGGAGTTGAACAGTCCTGGCAACAGGAGGCTGGCACAGGTACAACCTCTTCAGAATCACCAGGAGGGGTCAGAAGTCACAGATAGAACTCCTGGCTGCAGATGGGTCTCCCTGCCAACTTTTTTTCTTCACCTACCACACACCATCTTGAAATCCTGATCAGGTCCACCCATAGCCAAATCCCAGCTTGGGTGGCTCTCTAGTCAAAGGTCAAAGCACTTTGGGGGACAGAGAGCTTGTCCCCTGTGGCCATAGCAACAAGGTGACTCATGCTGCCACACTCTTCAGACACCTTGTATATAACAACACACACACAGACACCTACTCACAGTCATCCACCATTACACATACACAGATAAATGCCCACTCACAACCTGACACATACACATACACATATACACACATATATATGTACACACTATACACACACACACACCTCTCCCTTCAGTCTGTTCATGTTCTGCCATGCTTGTCCATCTCTGTGGCTCCAGGTGCTCACAGACTTTCCTTAGAAAAGATGGACCTTGGGCCGGGCATGGTGGCACATGCCTGCAAACGGCAGACTAGGAAGTCTGGCGGATACCAGGGATCGAGTCCTGCTCAGGGTGACACAGCGACACCTAGTTCCAAAAAAAATAGCTGGATGTGGTGGTGTACACCTGTAATCCCAGCTACCTGGGAAGCTAAAGCTGGGGATTGCTTGAGTCCATGGTACCCCGGGCAATGTGAGCCTGTGGTACCCTGAGCAATGTCAGCCTGTGGTTCCACAGGCAAAAATAGCGAGACAATGGACCTTGACACCCCTACTCTGTTTCACTCAACATCTGTGGGTTGTGAACTTTCCACAGCTTACATATGGAACCAGGGGTGAGGGACAGAGGCAAAGGAGAACATCCCTATGCTGAGAAGAAGGCACTTGTCCAAGCTCCCCATTGAGTGATGCTGGTGCTTGGGGTGACTCCATCTCAGGTGCTCCTCCCCCAAACCACAGATAAGCCCCCAAGACTGGGTATCATAGGGAGGTTCCCAGGGTTGAGGACAGGTCTGGAATGGCCACTGATTATTACTCTTTCTCCAGTTTCTAATCTGCTAGTCTCTCAGGACAGAGATGAAGTGCTGAGATTTTCAAGTGCATGGTGGGAGGGGCCAGTGTAGACACCAGGTAGTGGAAGGGATTGGAAGGCATCTGAGACCATCCCCCACCCTTTGGTCTGTGCACCCATCTGGAGCCTTTCCACTGGTCCTGGCCCTTGGCAGAGAAGGGGTTCACCCCAGTGAGGTGGACAGAAGGATAAGTCGAGCAGCCAGAGGTGTTGGCAGGAACACCTGGGTGGGCCAGGAAAGTGGGCAGGGCAGTGGTAGGGAGCCTAGGAACCTGGAATCTGAAGATGGGGATTCAGTGGGGCTGGGGCTCAGTGCTTCAGCTTCTGCCTGGCAGGCTTCTGGCTCAGAATTGGGGTCAGGAATGGGGGGTCAGGATTGTCCTTGAAAGGAGGGTGTGTCATGCTCCTTCCCATCCCACCCCCATATATTCTGCCAACCCTCAGGAGTTCCTTTAGCTGTAACTTGGCCAACAGTCTTCTTCCTGGCCAGATGGCCACATGTTCTCACAGCAGAGAGATGGGACTGGCCGTGACTCTCAGGTGATAAACAGCCAAGCTGGTGCCAAAACTCCCTTCCATACCCATCTCTGCCTGTTTTCCCAGGAGTGTTTCTGAACATTATCCTGGCCCAGTCCTGGCATTCCCAGGACTCCTCTAAAGCACATCCCCTGAGCCCCTGATAGCCTTTCAGCATCCAAGCTGACAGACAAGATGTGTGTAGGATGCAAACACCTAGAGGGAGAGAGGTTCCCTGCAAGGTCTCCCATGCCAGCTCTCCAGGCTGGAGTTCGTCCAGATGTCTACTCTGCTCTCCTCCCACCGAGGATCAAGGTGACTTACTAATTCTCTATTTTAGGGGATATTTCTTCCAGACTTTAACCTCTGAGAAAGAAAGTGTCCCTCAACAATTGGGAGCAGGAAGGAAGTTTCCAGAGTTGCCCAGCTGAATGAAGCCTGTGCTGTGTCAGCACATAAGCGCTTCTCAGATTTGATCCATATAAATGATTCCACTGTCATATCCTTGGTTCCTTTTCAATTAGCCAAGAGAAATGATTTAACACTAATGAAAATCAATGGTTTAAAACTGTCCCACAAATCACAGGGGGCTGGAGGCTTGGTTATAAATACTTCCCAGGAAGCTGAGCTGGCAAGGGGAACACGTGTGGGGGTGTGGCCACACACAGCTCTTCTTACCCAGGAGAGCAGAAGAAGCTTGCAGAACACCTCCTTCTCCATGACCCAGCCCTGAACCCCACTCTGGGTGTTCCTAGCAGTGATTTGCCCCCTCTGATGCACAGGAGAGCTTGGAGTTCTAAACCACTAGGTGTGGAGTCTAAGTCCCTGGAATGGTCCCCCCAAAACAGTCTGTGTTGCGTACACCTCCTCCTTCCTTCCCTTCCCCCTCCTCTCTCTGCCTCCACTCTTTCCCTGCTCTCCTTTTCCTCCAGGCAGAGCTGCTAGAGATCTGGTTTCCCAAGCCTTGATTCCAGATGGCCCCTGGAGTTGATGACTGGGAGAGTAGCAGGAATAAGTGGAGTTTTGGTGGTGGGAGAGCCCTTCTTAGAGAAACTGGAGCCCAAGGAGCCCCTCAGGCAGCTGGCCAGATGACCAGGTCCCCCATCAGACCTATCAGCTTCATCTTTCTCACCCTTGCTTTATGGCTATTTGTCTTCCTCAGCTGAAAGCCTGTTTGTGGATGGTTTTTCCAGTCAGGCAGACAGAAGGGGCATCACTCAACAAGCTTCAGGTACTTTCCAAGTGCCAAGGTCAGGGCCACTGGGGGTGGAGGGAGTTCTGTGTGGTGCCAGGAGAGACTCGGGGTTCTAGAGTACTCTTGAAGCTTCCAGCCCAGAGGCCCTTCCACTTTGCCTCAGAAGGGCTGTCATCCCCTCCCCCCCCACCTCCCTCCAACCCCTCTCCTACCAACCTCCTTACACTCCTCTGGACTCTTATGGCACTTGGAGAGGGCTGGACTTGCAACTAGACCAGTGAAGCTGGAGGTGTGACTAGACCTCCTGTCCATCACAGAACCTGCAGTAGCCAAAGCTCCACCTACCCTCAGATCTCAGAATGAGATGGGAGGGTGGGAGGATGGGGTGGGGGTCAGAGGTCAGAGTTGAGTTGACTGCAGGCCCTGCAGGCAGGCTCACAGGTTTGGCAGTCACAGGGACCTGGGTACCCAGTAACTGGAATTGATTTCAGTACCAAATATCTTCCCAAATTCTCTAGACTTCAGCTTTGCGCTCTGAAAAGAGGGGCATGCATTTCCAGCATGAGAGTGCCAGTTTCTCTCATTCCAGAATAGTGGAGAGGGAGTTGCCTATGTGTCTCTGTGAGTCCCATCAAAGCCACGTTCTTCAAGTATCCTGCTGGCTCCACCAGCCTCTTAGAAGCAAGCTGAAGCCGTGAGTGGGCCCCCATTCCTGCTGGTACAAAGCAGCCAGGCCTAGACAGCTTCCCTTTAATTCAGCAGCAGTACATTCATGGGGGAGTTCAATACAGGGAGCCAGACCTACTGTCACCCACAGTCCCCTTCCCCAAACCCAAGGATAAGCCCATGAGCCCTGAGGATCCCAGAATGCAGCTCCCCAAGGTCCAGAGTCCCACCAGACACCAGGAACTGCCAGGCAAGCTTGTGGGAGACCCATGTCAGCTCAGGTTGGAGAAACACCTTCTCTTCCCCACCCCAAGTCAAGCAGCCCAGGAGCACAGGGGCCCTTCCCCACCTGCACGGGAACCCTCACACGGTCACTACCCTGTCACCTTGTGCGGGGGCTCTGAGTAGGACACACCCAGCGGTTTGACCAGCAGAGCTGACACAATAGGGACACAGAAATGACAGTGAACCTTTTGTCCAGCATGAACCAAAAATCAACAAGCCAGGCAATCAGCACCACACACCCATTCAACCCCCACCATGGAAAACAATTAAACATTTCTTAGAACTTTTTAAGGGTGTGGCTCAGTCTGGTTCTGCTACTTACAGACTTCAGTTACTTTGGGGACATTATTTAAATGCTCTAAGCTATGGTTGGCTTATCTGAAAACTGAGGATGATTGTTATCACTCAGCGGCTTATGAAATGGTCAGCTGAGGTGTCTCTTTGGCTGTTTAAACAGAACGGCCTAGACAAGCTCTTAAAAATAGCCCAGGCTTATTTCTCACAGTTCTGGAGGTTGGGAGGTCCAAGTTCCAGGCCCAGACAGAGTTAATGGCTGGAAAAGGGCTGGTTTTTTGCCTCGTGGACACCAGTCTTCTTGCTCTGAATCTTTTCAAGGCAGCTGTGGGATTGGAGTGGGGTCTCCAAGGTCTCTTTTACAATGGCACCAATCCCATCCATGAGGGCTCCACCCCCATAACCTAATTACCTCCCAGGGACCCCCACCTCCTAATACCATCACCTTGGGGATTTACGTTTCAACATATGAATTTTGAGGGGGTCTGAATACTCAATCTAAAGCAGATGAAAAATGTTTAACATAGTAGCACATGGGAAGAACTTAATAAAGGGTAGACTTTATTTCTTAACTTGGAAAATCTAGAAAAATATAAAGAAAAAGTCAATCACCTATAGTCTACGATCCTACACTTAGCATTTTTAAGTATTTTGGTTTCTCCCAGGTTTTTTACTATTCATACTCACAAACCATAAAATTGTGATTATATGGTTTTTACCTATTTTAGGTAAAGTGCCAATTTTATTTTTAAAAAGTAAAATATTTTCACTTTAAAATCTTTAAAAATTGTTCCAAAAACATATTTGCCACTAGATAATAAGCATGATATAAAAATGATTTAACCATTCCATCATCATGAGGTTGATTCCAATTTTCCACTATTATCCACCATGATAAACATCCAAACAAGCTTCTCTAAAGCCTCAGATTATATCTTCAGGTTACATTCTTAGAATTAATCATCTAAGGGGAAACTCTTGTAAAGGCTGGGTTACTAATCACAGATTATTGGTCAAAAAGATCAACCAACTTGTTCTTCTTCCAATAGCATCTGACTCACAGTACCTTTGCCAGAACTTAGTATCATGCATTTAAAGAACCTCGTTCAGAAGCAGGGTTTCTGTGCTGGGGCTCACTAGCCAGTAGTCACTTAGGCCAAGAGCTTCAACAAATAGATGGAGCAGGGAGTAAAAGTGGAGAGGAAGTGGGTGAGGTGGAGCTACCCTCCTGCCAACAATCCTTCTGGCCCTCCCCAATGCATACAGAGAACAACACCAGAACTGCTCTATTTGGGGAATATAAGCTAAACGTTTCAGGGAAGAACTTTCTGTCCTGAAGAGCACTGGGACTGGCGCCTTTTTGGCCCTACTGCTTTGGGGGATTTGGAAGCAGCTAATGCTCAGGGAGGGACACAGGGACTGAATGACAGGGTGGCTCTTGGTCTCAGGTCTCAGCTTTGAAATGCATGGCAGGACCTTCAAGGAAAGTGTCAGCAAAGTGGGGTGCTTTGCTGGGTCCCTGAAAGTGTTAGGCTCTGGGCTGTAGGGGCCTTCCATGCACTTTCTGCCAATAAGTAACAATAGTAACAGCAGCCTTAGCCCACTTGGGTCCCACTTTACTCATAAGGGATATGTTTCTAATAGTAAGGTCTTTGCAAGGTCCTTCTGAAATGGGTGCCCCTCCCCCACCCTTGGGTTGTGGCATTTGGCCCCTCCCTTGCCCCTCCCCCTTGGGGGGGTATGGCAGTTTAACTGCCAGAAGAGGCAGTTGGAGCAGGAGGGATAAAAAGGCAAGAAGCAGAGACTAGGGAAGGGGAGGAGGGAGGGGGAGGGGGGTTGGGGGGAGGAGGAGAGGGAGGGAGAGGGAGAACTTTTGAGAGAGAGATTGGAGAGAAATTTTGGGAAAGAGAATGGCTAGTGACCAGGCTGGGCAAAAGCCCCCTGGAAGAGTGAGCTGGAGGTGAAAAGGAGCCATGGTATCTGGCAGAGTGGCCAGTGTGGAGAATATGGCATTGCAGCAAGGCGATATGAAAAGCTGGTGCCTAGAGATGGCCCGCAATTTGGAAAGTTGATTGTGCATCAGTAATTGTGGAAGAAGTTTGAAGAGCCTTGGAGAAGTGGAGCAGCGTGGAACACTGGAGAGAAAAGAAGAAAAGAGAAGACTTCGGAGAAAGGACTGGACTTTGCAAAAGTGCCTACCTCTGAGGTTTGGAGGGGTACCATCTTGGATTGTGTCTTTGGGACCTTTGGGACTGAGAATGGTGACTGGGATAAGATAACTGCCACTTGAGGCTTTAAAGACTTCGTTTCCCTGTTAAACTCCCTTGTTAATAAACCCTGTTGTTAAACTGCATTTTAAGTGGCAACTGCTACAAGCTGGGTGATACGACCTGGGGCTTGTCAGTTGGTGGCTTTGCCCCCCTTTTTGGACCTGATTTCACTTCATGAGGGTCCTGGCTGACCACATGTCCAGGTAAGTTGTATCCAATGCTCTGAACAGTTTGGGTTTTCCCTTTCTTTTTTCAGTCCTTCACCTTTCTGAGCCTATCACCCAATTTCCACATCCCAGCAACCCCCATGACTCCGTAGCCACTTGGTGAATACCTGCCAGGCCCTCAGAGCCTGGGATCCCATTGTGAATACCAGTTTAGGCACCTGGCAACCCAGTGTTGCCTCAATTCCTTTCCTATCTCCGGGTCCCCAGCAAACATCCTTCAAGCCTTTGGAAAGGAAGGCAAGGAGGAGATGCAGAGGCTGCTGAAACCAACAGCCACCCGGGCTGAACAGACCAGGAAAAACTCACAGGGTTCATATACATACCCCACCCCAATCCTTGGGCAGGAGGCCCTGCTATTCAAGTTCTTATTAAAGAAGTGCCTAGCCCTACCTCCGGTCCCGGGCCTTAGCCCTTCCTGAATGCCAGCTACTTCGGCCTGGCCCCACTCAGACAAACCTCCACTAAATCCTCCTGAAAATCATTCTATTGCCTTCTTCAAGCAACTACCCTGTCCAAATGGCTTCCTGAGCGACCCTTAACTGCCCCGAGGGGTGATCACAGCCAGTCCCATTCGGCCTCAACAAAAAAAATCTCTTTGGCCCTGCTAGAATTCAAGTGCCCCAGGCTAATCCTTCCCTCGTGTGAACCAACAGTCTCATGACTTCGCTCAGGAGGTTTTGATTTAGTTATTTGTGACACCCTCTGGACGCACCCCCCCCACCCCCAACCCCCCACCCCCGCCAAGAATGAGCAAGTCATTGCTGGCAAAACTGCACGAATGACCTGAAATATGGGATCTCACCACTGCCTCCCTCCGCCATCTAACTTTTCCCCCTTTCTTTGGGCAGTGCCTGTTGTCATGGAGATTCTAACACAATGGGGCAGGTAGGAAGCCTGTTGCTTAGCAACAAAATGCTGGAAGTTTGGGATTGGCTGCTGGGGTCTACAGGAGCAGAAAAGATGAGGGAAGGTGGAAAAGTAGAGAAACACCCTGGGGGGAACATAAAGGCACTGAGAGAAGGAGACAGGACCAGGGTGAAGAGAAAAAATAGACCTAAGCAGAGAGAGCCTGCAATCTCCCTGGGGCTGGGTCACTGCTGTGTGTTTGCTAGGATGCCTGCAGTAAAAACAATAGGGAAAAACAAACACATTCATATATTTTCATAGCTGTGTTTACATTGTAGTAGGACAAATAAAGATTTAGACTAAGAGAAGTTTCTAAAATCAGAATGGGAAAATTCTGCTGGAAAGCCCAGGGCACAGTGGAAAGAGCAGATTTGGGCTTAGGTAACAAATTTGGCTTGGACCTTAACTCTTTGTATTCTTTGATGTGTGGCCCTATCAAGCATGTTCCCATGGATCTCTTTGAGCCTCAGTTTTCTTATCTGTAAAATGGGAAAGACAACATCTACAGCACAAGGTGACTGCAGGAAAAAATGAGAGAACAGAATGAGCATTGGCACAAGATGGGAGCTCAGCAGTGGCTGATATCTTGGTTTCTGACGGCCTCTTGTGACCCAGTCTTGCTTGTGCTCCTGCTATCACTGTGCCTGGCAGTATTGAAAGTCTGTGAGGTGGAGTGGAAAGCGCCCTGTTCCCATTGTCCAATGACCTGGCTTCAGCCAGACTAACATGCCCACCATTGGAGACCTGGGCAAGCTATTAGCCTGTCTAGGTCTCAGTCGCTCACCTGCAATATGGGGTTAATAATCTCTTGCTCAGAGTGTTACTAGCAGACTCATATTCAGCCCTGAGCATGTAGTGGGTATCTCATGGTAAGTTCTCCCACTTCAAACTCCCCACCTGGGTCTACCCCTGGGTAGGAACCTACAGGTCTGAACTGGGAACATTTTTAATGGCCTAGGGAAGGAGTCAGGTGCGATTGGGTGCCATTCCCAGCAACCAAATCACACACTACAATAGAGCAGTGAAAGAGAGCATGTGGGCAAAGAAGATAAAGCACAGGCACATCCTCCAGGCTAATTTCCAAGCAAATTAATTTTGCAAAAAATGAGTCCCTTGCCAGAAGCAAAAGGCAGCAGGGTGGCCTGACAGAGCTGCAGGTGAGGGCTTAGGACAAGCATCCCAGTGTGTCTCTCAGGAAGCAGCAACCCCATGCTCAGATAAGAAGAGGAAGAAATCTGGGGGTAGAGGTTCCCAAAAACAGCTCTTCAGGAGAGCAGGGTTTGCCCAGATTACCTGGGGCAAGTGGAACTTTGGCACTTCCCAGGAGAGTGACACCATCAAATCTTTCAGGGTCCAGAAAGTGCATGACAATTATTCTTGATGTCTAGCCTAAACCTTTCCTGCTGTCATTTTTAGTTCCATCCTTCTGGTGCTGTCGTCAGAGAGAATTTTAACTGACTAAGAAAGTAAGTGTCTCACTAGCTTCCAGGTTCACGCCAGGACTGGGGAGGCAGGCAGAAGAGCAATGACTCACATAGATGCTGTTTAATTCAGCTGTCTCACTGTCTCCTGCACTCCCCAACTTCAGCCCCCAACACTAGCTAGCCTCTGTGGCTTCAGAGCTGACTTTTCCAATAATGCCAACAGCATTAGGGGAGGTTGGCACTGGGTCTGCTCAGCCTGAGTCAGGCTTGCCAACAGCAGGAAGAATCAAAGGGTCTAGCTAAGGTCAAGCAGACAGTGAGCAAGAGGCTGAGTGAGGGAGCAGCTGGGTCCCTGCTTGCCCCTCGGGAGCACCCAGGCCTGGCATGGCTTCCTTTGCATCCTTTTCTCAGGGGCTCAGAAGGTAATTTCACAGCTAAAATAACAACAAACATGATTTAGAAAGGATTAATTAGAATTTCTAGAACTCAGAGTCATTTTAGATAAGATGTGATCCATTCCCTTTCTCCTGCACTGGGAGGAAACAGAAGAAGCTGGCAATTACAGCAGCAAGAGAGGTGCGGGAAAGACCTTAAGAGTGTGGTCTTGGCAGAGAAGAGGGGAAAGCAGCCATCTGACACTCATGGTGTAGACACATTGCTTAGATCAGGTAGTTTAAATCCTGCACCCTTAAAAGGTGAACTTTGGGCCAGCACGGTGGCTCGTGCCTGGGGGTGGGGGGCTAGGGATCGCGGTTCGAGTCCTGCCTGGGGCCCGTAGCGTGACCTAGTTCCAAAAAATAGCTGAGCATGGTGGTGCGTGCCTGTAATCCCAGCTACCTGGGAAGCTGAGGCTGGGGATTGCTTGAGTCTGTGGTACCCCGGGCAATGAGAGCCTGTGGTTCCACGGGTAAAAATAGCGAGATCCAGTCTCCAAAAAAAAAAAAAGGTGAACTTTGGCCCAACCTTTCCCATTGGTGGGTCAAGGGAGCGGTGGAGTTGCTGGGGCCAGAGGGAGCAGTTTTGGGGGGGCTCATGGGGGTCCCACTAGGGCTGCCAGGAGGGAATAGAAAGGGGTAGTAGTGGGCAGGGGGCTCCACTGCTTTAATTGCTTTCAAAAAGTTATTTTTGAATCTGTTTTAAGCCTCATCTCCTTGTGTTTTATTTCACTTAAGCAATGTGGTCCCCATATGAAAATTCTGAAGACCTCTCCAGCTGAGCTGCTCCCTGAAGCTGGATGGGAGATCAGCAATCACTAAGGTTTTGACCCCTCTGTCTCTGGCCAGATCAGATGCTGGGAGTGGAGGATCCCTGTCTCAGGGCCTGTGCACTAAAGAAGAGGAAAAGAGAAAAGCAGGTTTATGACCAGCTTTTGCAGAAGCTCTAAGAGGGCAAACTCCCCAGAGAGGGCTCTTCCAGAGCCGGGTTTCAGTCAGGGAGCCTGTCAAGTGCTCTTGGATAGTTTTCTCAGATAAATTTGATCCCAAGGGCTTTGAATGCAGGAGCTCTGTGCTCCTCTAGAGGGATAGAGGGATCAGATACCTAATCATTGTGAGCATCACTTTTCTGGAATTTTCTGTCTTATTCATCCACCTTTAAAAAAATAAAGTTGATATTTGAAGTCATTTTAGATTTACAGAAAATTAGCAAAGATAACACAGAATTCCAGCATACCCTTGACCTAGCATTTTCTAAAGTTAAAACTTGATAGAACATGGTTCAGCCATCAAAACTAAATTAACACTGACATATTACCGATAAGTAAACCACAGGTTTAGGGTTCACCAGTTTTCCTACTAATTCCCTTTTCTGTTCCAGGATCTAATCCAGGCTCCCCCATTACATTTTGCTTCACTGCTCCCCTCCCCCCACCTTTAAGATTAATTTTCCTTATGTAAATCCCAGCAGCCTGTCTCCACTATGCATTAGGGGTTAAAGAGAGGGCCTTGGGGTTATCAGAGTGTGGCAATTCTGCGCAGGGCACGAGGAGGGAAAAAAAGTAGAGAAAGCCTCAGAGAAGATGGTTCATTCGAAGCTATCCTACACAGGGAGAACCATTCTCCTGGAGCTGTCTCCTCTCCAGCCTTGGGACCTCTCCCATAATCATTCAAAGGCACATGGGCTTTTATGGGTGACTATGGGGTCTCTGTCCTCAAGAATCAAGAGAGTGAGGTGACCAGATAAGGTGCTCTGCTCTGGACCTCCTCCTCCAGGCAGACAGCCTGGTTTGAGCTGTTCCAAACCAAGAACATGGCCTGTGACTTCAGAATTCAGCAGGGAAAGGGAAGATGAGATGAGATTGCATCTCAACAGAATTGTTTCCAAATAAAGTATTATTTTTTTCCCTCTCAAACTCTGCCTGGAGATGACTATGGCACTTGAAAGCCACTAGATCTCGCTCCTCGTTTATGACACAGTCACTTTCCCTCTTCCCCTGTCCTTAATCTGGTCTCATTTATAGCAATCACGTGAGCAGTGATCCTAAGAAGCTGATGAATCCCCTCCGAGTGAGAGGAGCTTATGGGAAAGGCTTCAATTTCCTAGAGATACAACAAGGTGATAAAGTTCTCCAGACTCAAGCATCAGGGCATGCATAGAGTCCTGGGTCTGGTCAGCTGGCTGCTATGGATGCAAACTTGCCAGAAAATCTATCCTCTTGTACCAACTGTGGGCCAGGACCTCATGAAACCATTAACCGGATTATTTTGTGCTCTGTGGTCCATAAAGGGGTACAGAGAGCTGGACTTGTATCTGGGGAGTGGCAAGTGCAGAGAGGGGCTACATAGTGAGAGATTTATGACTGGAGCAGCTTATCCCAGAGTGAAGGTCAAGGGAAGGTTTTGCAGACCTGAAGCAGTTGTTCTCCATTTCACTGGAAATAGAAGCTTGGAAAAGGAAGTCCTTTCCAGCCAGAAAGGTGAGGGTTGGACATGAGAAAATGACCAGATGATGAGCTGGGAAAGACTGCAACCTAGGCCCCAAGAACAGCATGACTTCCCTTGCCAGAGGGCCCCCTCTATGGATCACTGCTTCCTGGTGTCTCAGCCTGGCCAGGCCAAACCCAAAAGGGGAGGACAGTATGGTGGGTGACAAGCAGCCAGCAGAGATGGTGCCTTTCTCCTCCTCCTGTGCTCAGTGGGCCAACAGAAGCCCTGTACTCACAGAGGTTCCCAACAGGGCAGACTTGTCCTCATGCCCCACCTGATGATCACCTGTCCAGAAGAATGGAAAGGGAGATGATGGACTCTGTAGGCCTCTGCCAATTCCAGGCTGGTCATAGAAAGATAGCACCTCTCCCATCTACCCACTTGAGAATTGAAGAATCACAGCAGCTCGATAGTGCCAGGCTGCAGGTCCACAATCTTTACCAACCATGAAATACCTGGCTATTCCCACCTGCTGCCCTTATTTCACCTCATTCTGGGGTGAAATGCTGGGGAATGCATTTGAGGCACAATGAACTTGAGGTCAAGGCCACAGAACTAACAACTGGCTGGAACCGAGGTACCAGGATGTCCTGTGGTCAGTATTGTGGTCCTGCTAATTCTTTGTGACCTTGAACTGGACCCTAACAATAACACCACTGCCCTATCCAGGCCCTCAGTATATCTCACCAGGACATTCAGCTTGTTTTCCTGATCCCAGCCTGGCTGGTTCGTTCATATCACTTATTCACTGAGGCCAGAGAGAGTACCTAGGAAAATTGGTGGCTAGACTCACATGTAATAAATACTGGCTCCTTGAGAGTCTCTAAGACACTCCTTGACTTGACTCCTTCTTATCTCCTAGTCTTCCCTGCCTCATACTTTGACCATCCAGTCACATACTACATGGTTCTCAAACTCTTTAGCTAATTTTTAGGCATCCTTCATGCTCAGTTCAGACTCCATTCCTCTCCAACAGGCCCCACTGATTTAACCAAAGTGTCCTCACATGGCAGCCTCCACCCAGGGCTTCTCAGAGACTATGCATCTTTGGCTCCACTCTGAAGGTGTCTTTTCAGACGAGATCGGGCGCGTTCAGGGTGGTATGGCCGTAGACTGAAGGTGTCTTTTCAAAAAACAGTCTTCGTGCTGGGTTTCTTACACTGATATGGTGCTGGCATGTAGCAAACACCAAAAGGTGTCAGGAGAACTGGATAACATGCCAAAGCCTCTGAAGCTTGCAGCTGGGCTCACCTCTCCTGCAGAACTCTGTACCTGGCTCCTGGCAGAGCAGGTGGGCCACCTTCAGAGACCCAGGCAGATGCACTGGGCAGGAGACAGCACACTACACAGGAGAGGGGCTTGCGCATCTCATCATGCTGAGCCTGGGTGCCATGAGAGGGAGAGGAGGCGGAAATGAGACACAGCTGGCAAGGAAACAGGCCAGGAAACCCCCCCACCTTGAACAGGAAGTAGGATGGAATGCAGGGGGGGAGGGTAGGATTTCCTGAAGAGTGGGAGGGAGGAAACCTGGGCCCCTGGCTGGACATGGTGGCCAGGTCCTTGAGGGCTCAGCCTTCAGCCCGGCAGAGTAGGGACTCTGTGGTCTCATGAAGGTGTCTTAGTGAATCTTCTCCTCAGGTTTAACCAGGGAGCTATAGGAGTGGGTTGAGGCATGTGATAGTTGGTGATTCCCACAGTGAGACATGACCAGGAAGCCCCAAAATCAAGACAGTCACAGAGTACCCAGAAAAATAGCAGTCGTTGATCTGGGAAGGGAGATGCTCAGTATGGCAGGTTTGTGTGACTTCTGAGAAACACTGGATGTCTTGGGATGGCGGGGTTGGGAGTCCGGCAGGGTTGCAGAAAGCCTGGAACATTCCTCTCCTTGTCCCCTTTCACTCATCGGCCTTCCTTAACCTCTAATCATGGCCACTTCCTCAGTGAGTGATGGTCTCCCTTATCGCCACACCAGACCCCTATTCCCACTGCTTCCCCTTGGTAAGCTCACTCCATGAGTTTGGCATCCCCCACATGAGAAGACTGGGTGTCATTTTGGGGCAGAAACTCCATTCTGGTCACTACTGTATCTCCACATCTGTAAAGTCCTGTATGTAACAGATGCTCAGTTAACATGATCTATTAGATGACTACAGGTGACCAGAGAAGGGTGGAAAGAGAGTCTCACTACCACACACTAAATATGGGCTAAGGCGCAATTAGAGAGTGGCAGGGTCAGTTTTTGGCCGATCCAAGGGAGCTTTGCAACAGAGGCAGACTCCTACACTGGGTTTGAATGGCCTGGGTTATGAACACACAGGTGTAAAGGTGCTGCCAATACAAGGCTATAAGGACAGGCCAGAGCTGAGACCTTCCTTGCAAGTCCAGCCCATAGGCTGCCTCTGTTTCTCCCACACATGCACAGCTAGCAACAGGACTGGTTTGACCACAGTCTACCGCAGTGTGTCCAAAGTCATGGGCTGACTCGAGCTAACCTCAGAGTTGGGGCACCTCAAATGATGGAAAAGAGTCCCCTGTCATCAGGAAGCCCTTGGGATGATGGCTGATGTGTGAGTGTGCCCTTGGTCATCTCCCAGGGTGACGGGAGAGATGAGGTCCACAGCTCTGAGAAGTGATGACAATAGCTACCATTTATAAAACACTCACCAAGGGCTGGCATTTCTTCCCCAACCCCATTTTTACATACATTATCTCACCTCATCTTCACAAAAACCCAGGAGGTAGATGGCACTGTTTTCATTTTATGGCTGAGAAAACCAGTGCCGAGAAAGGGTAAAGCATCCTCCAAGTTCAGACAAGTGAGAAGCAGGGTGGGTATGCTGCAACCCACAGCAGGTCCAGCAGGAGCAATGCACAGAGTTGCTGGGCCAGGGTCTTGTGCATCTGCTAATCACTTCTCAGAGGAGCATGGATGTGACATCGGGGGGAGGCAGGAGCAGAACAGCCAGTTGCAGGGACACACATGTGATCACCGAAGGAGCACAGGGATAGTTTCTGGGATGACATTTCTTCTCACCTGCTGCTGAAAAACAGTGCCAGGTTGGACGGAGGGCATCCAGCCCTAGGCCTCGCCCACCTGCAGTGACAATGTGCACAGATGGCATGCCAGTGGGCTGGGTCTGAGAATTAAAGAGGGTTTTGTCTGAAAGGGCAGGTGTAGGGAAGATAGGCACATTGGCACTCACCTCCAAGCACTAGTTGGGGCAAGGTGCCCTTTGCCACTCTTACATGCCCTCATGCCTGACATAGCACCAGGGCCCACCAAAGGGCCTGATAAGACCAGGCCAAAATGAGGGAGCTTTGCAACAGAGGCAGACACCTACACTGGGTCTTAATGGCCTGGGTTATAAACACACAGGAGGAAAGGTGCAGCCAATAAAAGAGTATCAGGACAGGCCAGAGTTGAAGATTTGGAAGCATGCTTGGACACATCAGCCCTTAGCCAACTCAGGTCAAAGGCCACCCCAGGTAGCCAGTCAGCTGTTGGTTGTACAGTGAGCCTTAGAGACAGTCCTCAAGTGCTGGCATGTTCCTCCTTCGGGGGGTTACCCAGCTGTGTTGGAACAGGGACACATAGGAATGGTACAGTGCACCTCACTCTTCACTACGTAGCTTTGAAGAGTGTTGCTTCTCTCTCCCCAATGCCATGCCCCAAGATTCTCTGCTCAGTGTTCCTTTTCTCAGGGTGGACCCTCTAAACTGGTGCATGGAGCAGAAAAGGGTCAGTGAGACGCAGAGAGAGACCTGGGAGAGTTGTGGCCCTTGTCCCTAGGCCGCTTCTGGACTGGGTCCCTGATGGTTTCAGCAAGTCCTGTGCTGGACAGCTCCCAGCTCCCCAGAGCCAAAACTTGTATCCTGTCCCCATCTGCCTTTTATCACATCAGACTCTGCCACGTGTCACAGACAGAATTCATTTCAGGGCTAATGCTCACCTCACTTCTTGCCTTTGTAGTAACCCAGAGCTTCAACTCCCTTGGGTCCTGTGACTGGAGGTCTCTGTCACCTCCATGCTTGTGGGGTTCCAGGTGTCTCTTTTTCCCAGACTAGTCTGACTGGCCTCTGCTTCTGCTACTGCTCTGACAGTGTCTTCAGAGTTCCTCTGAACCCAACCCTCTTCTCAAATTGGCTCCTAAAGCTCTTCCTTTCATTCCTGCCACTTTCCCGTTCTCTTTCTCCTGAGTGACCCTGAGAGCACCAGTCTCCAGAACTTGCAGGCTGTGATGATATGAATGAGGCAGAGAGGCATTCCTGCCTTCATGAGGCACCCCCTGGTGTAGGACTAAGAATTGCTGGGCCCAGGATGGCCTCTGGGCTGCGGAAAGGGGTTGGGAGGGATCACTTCTTTCTCAACAGACAAACTTCTTGGCTCTCGGCTTTTGGCTGGGTCTGGTCTTAGGACAGCTTTGCACACTTGACCTTTTTCCCCTGCATTGAGGGTGGCTCTACTATGCTGATCCCTACGGCCAGAACTCAGAGTCTTAATACCTGTTATTTTACCTCGTTCCAGTCAGCCTTGCTCACAAGTGACCCCCTGGCGCATCCATTTCCCCTGCAGCTGCAGCTGGATCAGAAGCAAGAGGAATGTTTCTGAAAGGGGATGTGTGGTCAGAGGGAAGGAGATCACCGGGGAACCCCAATCTGATGGAGGAGGAGAAGACAGAACATGTACTCAGGCACATGCTGTATTGCTCCCCACCCCACAACATATCACTAGAGAATCTGGCAAAGACGCTTACGAATGACTGCAAGTATCATTCAGCCAGTGCACAGAAGTGCGAGGAACTGCTGGAAAAGGAGGCTCAGAGGAGAAGAGCAGGGAAAGGTCACTGGCATTTGGATAAGCTCTTGGTCCTGGATTTGGTTTTGCAGTCCTCTGACTCATCTGCTGTCTAGCCACTGCCCCAGGACCTGGCTGATTGGAGCAAAGCTGAAAAGAGCCAAAGAAAACAGGGGTAGATCTTGTAGAGCTCTGGGTCCTGGGACCTGGAGGGAATTAGAGCAGATGTCTCAATATGGGCCGGGGAGACAACGCTGTATCTGCCTGGAGTGGAAAGGCCTGAGAACAAAAGTAGCTCCAACCTGCTGATAGACTTGCCGATGGATGGATGAGCAGGACTGAGCTGGAGACAGAGTGGGATCTGAGAAAGGCATCAGCCACTTAGGGCCTCAAAGCCAGAGACAGGCAGCTGTGATTGAACCCCTACCATGCCTCCCCAACAACCTCCCCAAGGCTCTTGTTTACAGACCCTATTCAGCTCAGATGCCTGAATCTCCTTCCTCCAAATGGGGTAAAGGTGCTCAGGGCTAGGCAGTTGAGACATGACTTGGCAATGTCAATGGCTCTGGAAACAGGGGACCTGCACAGACTCCAGAGTAATCAGGGAGAATATGGAGCTGGCACTGGCTGAGACATGTCCCAAAGCTGAAAACACAATCTTTGTGAGCAACAGGAGCAGGCCACCAAGGCCTCTCAGTCATTCCTGGACTGTGTCCTGGTCTGACAAGGAAAGCTCTCAGCTGGGAAGTCAGGGCTGACTCCTCCCCAGCCAGCTGTGGAATCTTCCGCCGCATCCTATGATGGATCTCCATTTCCATGGGTGCCATGAGTACTTTCCCATCCCCTGGGATACAACTGTTGTCTCCTCCCTGCCACCCAGTCAGCCTACAGAGCACAATCCCAAGACCACAGCCCCCAGAAAGCCTTAGGTAGATCACCCAGACTTCACTGCTGTGAAATGGAACAGTGGCACCATCTTTAGTGTGCAGAGGGCCTCAAAGAGTGCAAGCCTCTGGGACATCAGGAGACCCCAGTGCCCCATCCCTGTCCCTGTCCCAGCACCACCAGTCCAGCTGTGTGGCTCCAGGGAAGCCCTTCTACACTCTGGATCTGTCTCAGTGACAACAAAATGAGGGCTTGGGCAGGAATTCCCTGTTTATCCAAGGCCTGTGTGTGGGGGGGGGATTCTAGTTGTTCTTGTCCCCACCCCCACCTTTCACAGAGGACTGAAGGCTTTCTCAAGGGAAGGCTGTGTGCATTCCCCTCTAGGTTCAAGATTGCCAGGCTGTCACTGGCTCCACAGAGCTCTCTTCAAGGCAGATGGAGGCAGTGAAGGCTCATGCCAAGAGTCTGCTACTGCCGGGTGGGCCAGCTTTCACACCTCAGAGCCCTCTCCCAGGGGCCCCCTCCCCAGTGCTCTCTCCCAAGGGCCCCCTTCCCAGCATCCTTTCCCAGGGGGTCCCTCCCCAGCACCCCTTCCCAGATAGCCCTTCCCCTGCACCCCCTTGTACGGGCCCCCTCCCCAGAGCCCTCTCCCAGGAGCCTTTCCCCAGATCTGCTGTGGGAAAGAGGAGGGGGGAAGTAGCCAGGGCAGGGAAGTAGGTGGCAGGTGCTCTCTCCCCACTGCTCACCCAGCATCAGACATTGCCAAGCCCCCTGTGCTGGGCCTGAGCAGTGCTCCCCACCTGGCTGGTGAAAACAGGGGTATCAAGGGTCGAGGAAGAACAGCAACCCAGAGCCTGGGGGCTGGTAGCACTCTCCTTTTAACCTCAAGTGTTGTCTTTCTCAGTTCAGACCCAGGTCCCTTTCTTTCCCTGCCTCATGACTCAGCTTTCTCCCTTTCCCAGACCTCTGCTGGGGCATGCAGGGAGGCCTGGAGTGGAGAAGGTGTTCTTGGGAGAAGCGGAAGAAGGGGTCTTCAGGCTGGAGGGAGATGTCGCACCTGGGGTGGTTCCCAGGGTAGGCTGTGAGTCTTTGACCCAGAGATCAGCAGCAAGGGCTGCAGAGCTGCAGAGATTTGCATACATCTGCATATATTTGCACATGCTCACTTTCCCAGTGCCAACCTAGCTTCCCTCAGCCCCTTCTTTATGCCAGGCTTGCTCAGACCTCACCAGGCAGGACCAAGATCTGGCTGGGTGTGCTGGGACACCTGGGCTAGGTTCTGACAGAGAGAGGCTGGGCAACAGTCTTTTCCCTTGTCCCTCCCACAAAGAGGCCCTCTGGGACGGATCTTATCTAATCAACCTGTCATTTGCTGCCATGGGATGACCACTGCTGTTGCCTCTACCCTCTGCCTCTCCTCTCTTGGAGGACACTGTGCTACACTGGGAGTGAGAAGATCAGTGCACAGTCTTAGGGATCTTAAAATCCAACACGCTTGCTTTATACAAGAAAAAAAAAAAGGTAACTGGGCCATTCACTCGTGCATTCACCTACTTGGTGGCAGACGTTGTTCCAAGACTGGGAATTCGGTCCCAAATCTTCATCCTCAGAGAGTTAACTACCTCTTCTAGCCAAGAGAAGCGATGAAGGAAAAAGCCAGGTAGTAAATTAGACAGTGCTTAGACAGGGAAGAGTAGAGGAGGTGCCAGGTGGGGCTGAAGTGGACATTATGGTGACAAACTAGTGTTTGGGGTCACTGGTGAGTCAGTTATAGAATCTGAACATTCATCAGGTCTCTGAACTCCTAGCTGTACTTTAGGACCTGTCCTGCCACATCCATAAGCCTGGCTAAGTTAGCTGACCAAGAGCGAGGCCCACTGGTTGTGACTTGGACACTCTGATTCTGCGTCCAACCCAACCCAATGGCAGCTTCCCTGCAGCCCTTCTGTGCTGGCCACAGGCCCCCAAGGCAAGTGGGGCTGCCAGGACCTGGGAGTGAAGGAAAAAGGATTGACTAGATCTTTCAAAGAGGTGGAAATGTTCAAACTGACTGCAAAAATTGACTGACTTTCTTTTCTATAAATGATACTTTAATCAATCACACCCCACAGGGGAAGACAAGGATGAATCACTGGGCAGATTTCTGATTCTGAGACAGCATGGGACCCCAGAATCAGAGGGACCTGGATACCTTTCCAACCACATCCCTGACCAGGGCAGTGGCCATGGATGCCAGGGCATCGCCCCAGCGAATCTCACTCTCTGGATCTGTGGAGTGGGGGCAACAACATCTTTCTTATGGGATGGTTTTGAAGAGTGATCAAGAGAGCTTACATTTGGTGACTGTCCCACAGGGGCCAAGATAGTATTACAATAGACGTAATTAGAGGTAGGAATTGTGCTTTTCACGTTAACTCTTTTAAAATCACGGTGACCCAACAAGGTGGCAAATATTATTAACGTCATTTTATAGATGCGGACACTGTTATGGTGTCCTGTCCTCTGTAAGATGGGAATTCTCAGCCTTTCCTCATTTTTGTCTGGTGGGTGGTGCTCATAGGTGCTCTGGGTGCTCACAGATGCTCTGAGGTAAAAGGATTTCTATTCAAATAAGCAAGGGAAATGCTAACTTGAATCAGTTTCTTTTTATCTTTTATTGAAATATCCACATATGTGCCTTTTCAAAGTTTACAATTTATTGGTTTTAAGTACACTTACAAAGTTGCACAACAATCACTATATAATTCTAGAACATTCTTATCCTCCCACACAGAAACCCATACCCAAGAATAGTCACTCCCTATTTCCTCTAGCCTCAGCCCCTGTCAACTCCTAATTAATTTTCTGTCTCCTGGATTTGCCTATTCTGAAAATTTTATATAAATGAGGACTTTGGGGTTGGCATCATTCACTTAGCAGAACACTTTCAGGTTCATCTGTGTGGTTACCTGTTCTCAGTACATCATCCCTTTTCATGGCTGAGTAATATTTCAGTTGCATGGCATTTGCCCACTCACTAGTTGATGAACATCTAGATAGTTTCCAGTGTAGAAGCTATTTTAAATATACTATTCTAAAAACTCAGGTAGTTTCTTTTATGAACTTGTCATTAGTTCTCCTGGGTATTTACCTGAAAGTGCAGCAGCTGACTCAAAACAGGCATCATTATGTTTAACTTTGTGAGAAGTTACTAAACTCTCCCTGAGTAACTGCAGCCACGCCTGAGGGTTCTAACTTCACATTCTCATCAACACGCTATCTTCTGTCTCCTTGGTAACAACCTTCCTACTGGGTGTGTCACCTTGGGGGTCTTGATTTGCATTTCTCTGATTTCTAATGAGGTTGAGCACCTTTTAAGTGACTATTGGCCATTTATGTAAATTCATAGGCAAAATGTCTATGCAAATCTTTTGTCTATCTTCATTTTAAGTTGTCTTTTTATTGTTGAGTTACAAAAATTCTTGATATATTCTGGATGCTAGACCCTTATTAGATATACAATTCACAGATATTTCCCTGTGTGGCAGCCTACTCACTTTCCTGATAGTGTCTTTTGACAAGCAAAAGATTTTTTTAAAAAAACTTTTTAGTTGTAAAATACATGTAGCAAAATTTACCATTTTTTACATTTTGTGGCTTACACTTCAATGGTGCCAGGAACTAAACTATATCCCCCCTCACTCACTCACTTATATGTCTAAGCCTCAATATGACTCAGTTTGGAGCTAGGGCCTTTAAGAAAGTAACGAAAAATAAGTAAGGCCAAGTGGGTGGGGCCCTAGTCTACTCAGACTGGTATCCTTATAAGACGGGAAAGAAGCCCTGTGATCTCCCTCTCTCCAAGAGTGCAGAGAGCAAGACCACGTGAGGATATGGTGAGAGGGCAGCCATCTGCAGGTTAGGAGGGGAGGCTGGTCAGATGCTACCCTGGCACCATAGCTTGAACTTCAGCCTCCAGAACACTGAGAAAATAAATTTTCATTGTTTAAGTCATCCAGTTTGTGGTATTTTGGTATGAGAGCCTCTGCTGACTAACACAAATGACACTGAGGACACACACAGGGTTGTGCAAACATGGCCCCATCATCCATCATCTTGAAGAACTGAAACCAATTAACCACTACCCCTCTCTCTCCTCCCTCTCCAGAACTCACTGTCCTGCTTTCTGTTCCCAAGGACTTGACTACTCCAGTGCTCAAAGAAGCAAAACCAGATAATATCAGCCCTTCTGTGACTGACCAACTTCACTTAGCACCGTGTCTTCAGGGTCCATCCAGGTTGCAGCACACATGGGGTTTCTTTCCTTTTTTAAGGCTGAATAATATTCTGTTGAACATGTTGCTTTTCTGGGCATCATTTCATAGTTCAAAATGTAAGTCTCTGCATTTTGTTCAGCTGAACAATGCTGGGAGACACAAACTAGAAAGGGAAACCAGAGTTGCCATGGTAATCTGGCAACAGGTCCACTGACCGATAGGGGGTTATGAAGCATTTTGGGGAAATGAGAAGCAGGACAAACAGAACCAGGCAGGATACCTTCTGTGCAGAAGTCCCACTGGCACCTGGTGTCCCAATAGGTGAGAAGTGACAGAGGCAGACTCCCTCAGTCATAAAAACAGAATATAAAAGGGAGCCCCAATCCCTTCACCCCCAGGCAACATCTCCCAGCTCACCCTCTGCTCCCTTACGAATATTTCAATAAATCTACCTTTTCTGTTCTCCACTCTATGAGGAATTCTTTCACCCCCCGTGTCCCTGCCCTATGCCCCAGTTTTCTCCACAACATACACCATATTTTGTTTATCTACTTTGTGGACACACAGGTTATTTCTACATCTTGGCTATTGTGAATGGTACTGTTGTGAACATAGGTGTTCAAGCATGCCTGAGAGCCTACCTTCAATCCTCTTGCATATATATCCAGAATTGGAATTCCTGGATCATTCTATTCCTGGTAATTCTATTTCCAGAGGACCCGCCATACTGTTTTCCATAGCAGCTGTACCAATTTACATTCCCACCAACAGCGCACAAAGGCTCCCTTCCAATTTTCCCACATCCTCAACAACTCCTGTGCTTTTTTCTATAGCAGCCATCTTAGAGACTATGAAGTAGTACTTCGTGTTGATTTTGATTTGTGCCTTCCTAATGATTAGTGAGGAACATCCTTTTGTATGCTTGTTGGTTATTTGTATAGCTCCTTGGGAACATCTCTAAGTCAAGTCCTTTGCCCATGTTTAAATCAGGTTGTTTGTCCTTTTGCTATTGTTGAGCTGTGAAGATTTTTTATATATATTCTGAATATCAGGCCCCTATCAGACATGTGATTTGCATTTTTTTTCTCATTCTGTCAGTTGGCTCTTCACCTTCTTAGTAGTGTCCTTTGAAACACCACCGGTTTTCATCTTGGTGAAGTCAATTTACTTTTCTCTGGTATGTATGAAAGGAGAACACCTCCAGGTCTTACCTATGTTCATGTAGATTAAGATTTTCTTTCATTTTCCTGCATTTCCTCATCCCAGCTAACCACCTCCATGGACCTTGCATGTGCTCCTCTCCCAGGTGAAGAACATGTGCGAGCAGGACTGGAGATCATCAGACACTCAGATCTGCCGCTCTCGCTGCCTGCAGCACTGTATGAGAAAGCGCTTGGCACCAGACAAGGCACACAGACACAGAGCCTGAATCCAGGGGAGACCAGGCCCAGGGCTGATAACAAGATAAGGCTTCAAGGGCCTGTTCAGAGCTTGATGAGATGGGGAAAGGAGCAGCGCTCTGGGGCAATTGCCCCAAGGGGGTCCCATGTCAGGATTTGTCCTATCATCTGTGCATGCACAGGGGCCAGGAGGTGGGAGCACTGGGTCACTTGCTTCCAGAGAAAGATCTTAGGGCACCTCTCATTCTTTTGAGTGCCTTGGTTTGGAAATGGAGGAGCTCTTCTCCCCACTCCCAATTCACTTCCTCATGGGATCCTGGGGTCTGGATTCCCTGCCAGTTGGTCAAGACTTTCCTAGACCCCCTCCATTCCTGTCTCATCCAGGGTCTCCTCTGACCCATTTCTCCAGGTGACTCAGGAGCAGATTAGCACCTGATTCCAGAACTCAGCAGCATCGGTTTGCCCCATCCTGGCAACTGACAGGCCGGTAAGCACTGGACATTCTTGTAGACTCAAAGGAAACTTTAGAAACAGGGTCTGGAGGCCCTCCCCCAGACTGCAGTGGGGCCCTGCAACCCACCAGCACCTCCTCGCCTGGGGTAGAGGCTGTGTGGGCAGCTGATCAGGCTCTAGGCCTCAGATGGGAATACAAACCCAATGCCTGAAGATTTCACAAGCTTTTACTTAGTGATTCTGCACTCACATCCCCAGCAATCTCGGCCACATTTAGGGAGTACGGAGAGTCATTTTTTAAATTCTTTCTTTCCTAAACACACTAGGCATCTAGAGAAGTTAAGGGTCATAATTCAGACTTCTAGTTGGGTTACCTTTCCAGTCTGGACTCAGCTTTATGCTGAGTGATTTTGCTGGCAGTCTGGGAACAGGGAGCACTGGGGGAGGCGTGGCTTTGACAACGTGAACTGGAGCCCAGCACCTCCAGGTATAGGACACTGGACCCAGGACAACGCATTTAGTCTCTCAGAACTTTACTTTGCTCACATTTGAGACAGAAATACGGACAGATGTGTGAGAGAATAGGTGCATGCTATGAGGCTGCTAAGTGCTCATTTCCTTCCTCCTCAGTTTGTGTCTTCCAGAAGAATCACTGTGGGTAATAGGATTTTTCAGAGATGATCCAATCAGATTCCTTAGCTTTTCCAAGAAGGAAATTAGAGCACAGAAAGGTCAAGTGATTTGCTGAGGAACACACTGCAAAGTGGGAGTGTAAATTCTTTTATGTCCAAGCCCCTTTGGTCAGTTCAAGGCATAGACCAATAGGGGTCCTCTGCATGAAGGCCGCTGGTTGTTGGGGTACTCCACATTTATCTAGGGGTGCCGCATGCTCACTACCAGAAGTATTGTTAGTTATGACAACACAGGACTGGGGCCTGTACAGCTATTCAAGGGATCCTACAATGCTCACGTCTACATACCCATTTCCACAATTTCATCGGGCAAAAGGAAGGGAAATAGATTTTCAAGGCTCAGAAAATATAAATTGCTTGCCCAAGCTCACCCAGAGTCTGTAACAGAACCATGCCAACACCCCAGGTGCCCCTCCCCCCCCAACTCTCCCAGAAATTTTCCTACCAACTCCAGCGGCCTCCGTAGCTTGCTTGCTTTGACTCAGAGGCCCACGAACAGCAGGGAAGGAGTTAATGCCAACCTCTGTTGGCCTCTGCAGGTGCTGCTTAGAGAAAAAACCCTTTACAGAGTCTGCAGATAATGGGAGCAGGAGAGATAACGAGCTTTCTGTCTTAATTGCAGACAAGGAAACAGGGTGGGCTTGTTGGAGGACTTGGACAATTAACACAGCTGGGGCACTAGGGTTGATGAGCCCGGGATGGGGCCTTGCCCCTGCTGTCTCCCCTCCGACATAAGGGCTCCAGGCTATTACACCAATGCAGGCCAGCCTGGCGCAGCATGAGCCCGGCAGAGACACACAAAGACATCAGCCCAGGGAGGAAGGAGGCTGAGACACCACCAAATGGCAAATGGACCGAGCCCAGGGGTAGAGAGCCACTGTGCAGGGCCTACTCAGACACTGGACTGGCAGGGCTCAGGCCCAGTCCCACAGTGTCAGGTCAGCGGCCCAGGTCTCAGGTGAGGCAGAGGACACTGAGGGATGTTACATATGCCAGCTTCAAAGGCTAGGAAAACAGGAAGCAGAAAGGTCAAGAGCTTCAGACTGGGGTTGGGCTGTCAGTTTAGATTTTAGAAAGGGAGCAACTATGTCTGGTGGGAGGTACAGTGGGCCTGGGCCCACTGGACTGGGTCAGCAGCAACATAGTCAGCAGGCCTGGCTGCTGGCCAGGCTGGGCCTGGACCTCACTGTTTTCCCTGAAGGTCAGCGATGCTCTCATGATCAAGCTCCCAGTCCCAGCACACGTCTATGTCTGCTGGCCTCTCCCAGGCACTGACACTGCAGCATCACCCTTCTTGAATATGTCCACTCCTTGGCCTGGGGGCCCTTCTTGGCCTGATCCTCACATCCTTTCCTCAGCACCCCCAGCTGTTCCCTGTGTGGGGGAGGCTGCCTCTCCTGGGTACCTGAGCTGGGTGCGCCTGAGCTCTTGCTGATGCCCAGTTCTGCCAACAGGAGGCACTGGTGCAACATAGCAGGTAGGAGGAGCCCAGCCACCCAGTCCCTGTGCCATTGGCCCTCTGTGGCTCCACTTCCACAGGTTTCTGGCTCTTGTGTGAAGAGAGGTCACTCCACTTCTGTTTGGCTCCTCAGCTCTTGTCTCATCACGCCTGTTATTAGTTCCCTGCATTCAGTCTCCTCTCTCGTAAATTTGGAAAGGTGGTTTTTAGCCAGACTGACTGAAGTTTGTGCCCCTGCCTCTTGCCCCACAAGATTCCTCCACTATCTACCCTTAAGCATGAAGGCAGTGTCCTTCACTGTCTTTTTAAAATTTTTAACATCCTCTGAGCAAGTTGTTTTTAACTACCAGTTCCAAGTGATGACTCCCAATCTGTCTTTCTCTGACCTTAGTTTCTCTGCTCATCTAACTGGACCATTCAGATACTCCAAACTCAACATGTCCAAAGATGAACTAATTTTCCATCTTCCCTTCTCACAATCTGATTTTTCTCACAATCTAATTTTTCTCTCTTTCCTCAGTTGGGGCTACCAAGCCAAGGAGCAAATCTTCTCCTTTCTCTCCCATTCATTTTCTTTTGTAAAGTTTGTCTTTTAAATATCTCAATGTATCCCTTTCATCCATCTCCACCATCACTATATTCAGCTGTCCCTGAACCATAACTAGTGCCTGATTGCTAGTCTCTGCACTTCCTGTGCTACTCAGAGAGAAATATAAACCCTACCACATAATTTTATGCTCAAAACCCTTCAAGAGTTAGCACGGCAAACAATGCCCTCTGTGATCTGGTCTTCCCTCTGCCACTTTTCCAGATTCAACACACCACTCCCTTCTCCTGCTGTGCCTCCTCTGAACTCTCTCTTGTTGGATGCTTCTGAACCTTTGTACCTGCTGTTTTTCCTGCTGGAATGCCCTTTCCTATCATGTCCACCCAGAAATCTACTTGTCTTTCAAAGTTTAGCTCCAACATTACTTATCTCTTAGAAGCCATTCTTGTCCCATCCATCCCAAGTAGGGTGGTGGTGACCCCCACATCCTTTGAGCCTACAACACACCTCATACAGTCTCCTACTAAAATACTTAGGATGTGGTATTAGAGCTCCTGTTTGCTTATCTCTGTCCTATGCTAGACTTTAAGCTCTTTGAAAGCAAAAACATAATTTTTGGTTGTCTCTGTATCTCTAACAACTGCTGTAGACAGGTCTTCAAAAAATAGTATCTGGAAGATTTGGAATATTTCCCCTAATTCCTCCACAAAGTAGACCTAAAAGGCCCAGACATCATCTATAAAACAAATGTAAGAAGTCTCAGAAAGGTGGAAAGGAAAAAGGCAGATTGTTTAGGGAAACTTGGGATTGAGAGACTTTCTTTTTGCTCCATACATCCCAGACATAGAACTGAAGAAGCCACCAACTCAGCATTGCCAATGGGCACAAACAAAAAGCACCTCAACAAAAACCTCTAGTCAAAGGGAACTAGAAAGACAGAAAGCTTTTTGACAATACCCACTCTATTCCGGGCATAGACCATAGAAAGATCTGTGTCTCCACCTCCACCCACATCAGCAAGACTGAGTGGGATGCACAGCCCACCCTCTCCAGGCTGAGGCTGTAATGGGACACCCAAAAAATAAGACACTCGAACACCCAGCAGGATTGTGTCACAGAAGGTCAGATTGGGAGCAGCAACATCCCCACCTGTTGGTAACAAGATCACAATTCCCACCTATTCGTCGGTGGAGACCAAGTAGGGAAATAGGATTACCATTTTCCACCCAGTGGAAATAGAGAGCAGAATATAGAAAACATGAACATGAAAATTTTAAACTAGAAAATATAATAACTGAAATACAAATCTCAGTGAATGAGAGCAACAACAGAATGGAAAAGACAGGACAAAGAATCAGTGCACTAGCAGATGGAACAATAGAAATTACCCAAGATGAACAACAGAAAATAGATTATTAAATATGAGTGCACCCTTAGGGACTGTGGGACTAGAATAAGAGATTAACTTTCATGTCAGTGAAGGCCTAGTAAGAGAGAAGAAAGACGCCGGGCACAGTGGCTCATGCCTGTAAGCTACAGCCTATGAAGTGGCTGGGGCTAGGGATCACGGTTTGAGTCCCGCCTGGGGCACGTAGTGAGACCTAGTTCCAAAAAAATATAGCTGGGTGTATAGGCTCGCGCCTATAGTCCCAGCTACCTGGGAAGCTGAGGCTAGGGATTGCTTGAATCTGTGGTACCCCGGGCAACGTGAACCTGCGGTTCCACAGGCAAAAATAGCGAGACCTAGTCTCAAAAAAAAAGAGAGAGAGAAGAAAGAGGATGAGACTGTAAAATTTTTCTAAGAAATAATGGCTGAAAACTTCCCAAAGTTGGTAAGAAACCTAAGCTTATTGGTTGAAGAAGCACAGCAAATGCCAAACAGTATAAACTGAGAAGTTCACACCACAATATAACACATTAATACTTGCACAAATTAAAAAACAAACCAAAAAATCTTAAAAGCATTCAGGTAACTAGGAAACCTTATTTATATGGAAAAACAAAGTGACAGTGGATTTTTCATCAAAAGCCATGACCCCCATGGCCCAGAAACATGTGACAATATTTTTCAAGTGTGAAAAAAATAAGAATTATTAATCCCAATACTCACTTGGTAAAAACATGCTATGGGAATGAAAAGGAAATCAAAAAATACTCAGATAAAAGGGAGTTAAGTGAATTTGTTACCAGAGATTTAGTCCAACATATAAGGAAGATCTCAAAATAAAAAGGGAATGAAAAAGAGAAACTTTTGGAATATCAGGAAGGGAAAATGAACTAATTAAGCAATAATATGGGCAAATGTAATAAGGTTTCCTCCTTTTGAGTTTTCTAAATAACACTTGCTATTTGAGGCAAATATTATAGAATTGTCTGGTGTGGTTTTAAATTTCATGAAGGAACTATTTAAGACCAGTATATTTTGAACAGGGGAAATCAACTGCCTCTTGAAAACTGGGTTAAAAATACAATCTTATTTGCATAGCTCAAAAAATGAATATGACACCAAAAACAAAGACAGCAAAAGTGAAAATAAAGAAATTGGACTACATCAGAATGAAGAACTCTATGTAACAAAGGCAGCCTATGAAATGGAAGAAAAATTTGCTCTGTAAAAGACTCTGCTAAGAGAAATTACAGAGTGGGAAAAAATATTTGATAATTGCGTATCCAACAAAGAACTAGTATATAGAATACATAAAGAACTCTAAACACTCAACAGTCAATAACAAAGAATTCAATTGAAAAATGGATGAAAGATTTGGAGAGAAATTTCATCAAAAGGGATATATAGCTAACTAATTGAAAGAAATGCAGTATCATTAGCCACAAGAGAAATGCAAATCTCTTTAAAAACAATGAGACATCACTGTGCACTGTATAGAACAGCTAGAGTGTTTAGGATTGGCAACACCAAATGCCAATGAATGCAGAGGAAGTGAATTATTCATCCATTGCTGGTGGGAGTGCAAAGTAGTCCAGTCACTATGGAAAAATGTGTGGAAGACCCTCAAACTACTGAAAATGAAGCTACCATTTAATCCAGCAATTCCACGTTTGGGAATCTACCCAAAGGATAAAAAACACTAAATCAAAAGGAAACCTGTGCACCAATGTTTATTTCTGCACTATTTATAATAGCCAGTGTATGGAAACAACTCAAATGATGAATGCATCAAAAAGCTATGGTAAAGCCGGGCATGGTGGCTCGTGCCTATAAGCTTCTGCCTATGAAGCAGCCGGGGCTAGGGATTGCGGTTCGAGTCCCACCTGGGGCCCATAGCAAGACCTAGTTCCAAAAAAATAGCTGGGCATGGTGGCATGTGCCTGTAAGCCCAGCTACCTGGGAAGCTGAGGCTGGGGATTGCTTGAGTCTGTGGTACCCGGGCAATGAGAGCCTGCGGTTCCATGGGCAAAAATAGGGAGACCTACTCTCAAAAAAAACCAAAAAAACAAACAAACAAAAAAAAAACCTATGGTATATAAACACAATGGAATATTATTCAGCAATCAAAAAAGACAAAGGTATGTCATTTGCAGCAACATGGATGGAGTTAGGAGGAACCATGCTAGTGGAAATAGACCAGAAAGGAAAAGAGAAACGCCAAATGCCAATGTTAGGGAAAACAAACAAAAGGACAAGAAAAAGTTTAAAACTAACAAACTGACAACAGAACTAAAGCATTTAGCAAGGGAGCAGGAGGGAGGAAAAGTGAAATCGGGAGGCATCAGCACAAGGGATCACAATGATGGTTCACCAGTGACTTGGTTGTGGGAGAACTTCAGGGTAACAACGATGGGGAAAAACATATATGTAATCAATAAAAAAAATTGTAAAAATACTAAGCATACAACTACTATCCCACCTGACAGTTCACCCCCCAATGAAATGAAGACTAATGTTCATACAAAAGCCTCTGTACACATGAAAGTATCAGCTTTGTTCAGAGTTGCCCCAAACTGGAAGCAATTCAGCTATCTTTCAACAGTGAGTATTAGACAAATGGTGGAGCATTCACATCATGGAATTCTCAGCCATAAAAAACTGTGGACAATTGGTAACACAGCAGCCTGGATGAATACCCAGAGAACTATGCTAAGCAGAAAAAAAAGTCCCCAAATATTTTCTATTGCTTGATTCTTTTTATATTGCATTCTCAAAATGACTCAGGCATTGAAGTGAAAGACAGATTCATGATTGGTGGAAGTGGGAGGTAAGAGGTATGGCAGCAAGAAAGCAGGAGAGGGTCTCTGTGCCAAGGACTGTGCTAACGGTGGTCATAGGGATGTCAGCTTTTAGGCTGGGACACTAGATGTTACCACTGGGGGAAATGAAATTAAGAATACACAAAACCGACCCATTTACCTTATTTCTTCTAACTGCATTTATTGATATTTGAGTATCAATTGAGATAATTGACCCTGCAATTATCTCAAAATGAAAAATCTAACTAAAACTATAACAATTATAACAATTATAGAAAGCTTGCAAAAGTAAGTGAAAAAAATGCATGAATTTAGGAGATCAAGGACCAAGAAGAAATATAAGCTCTGGCCTAGACTGTCTCTCTTCAAAATTTGTCCCTTCCTTCGTCTTCTTCGTAATAAATTCAAGAAATAAACATTAAAGAAATATTCTCTAACTGATTTTGGTATGTCAACACTCACATTCATTTTGAACATTCATGTTTGCTGTTAATGTTAAGTATTGATGGTCTTTGTTTGGGTTTGGATTCTCAAACTGAGTGGTCTGGGGAATGTGTCCTCCATTGGATGGGGCTGGGGAGGGAGCAGCCAAGGGCAAGAAATTGCCATCATCCTCTTGGGCACCCTCCTCCTAAAAGAATTCAATGCCAAGCTCTGCCAACCCAGCTGGATTTTGACTTAGACAATGGTAGATGTCAACAAATACTGGGTGAATTGAACTGAATATGCTGCCAATTCCCTCATGAACAGGACTAGATCCTACAACGCAGCAGTTAATAAGAGACCTGGAATAAAGGAAACAGGAGATATCCTGGAAAGTGTAGACTCTCAGCATCTGTGGAGGCCACCAAGCTGCCACTGCCAAGTGGGTCAGGGCTCTCCAATGGCCATGCCCAGGGCAACCACATCTGGAGCCAGTCACGGGGGGAAGCAGGTTGGCCTGGAGCAGAAGACAAGTTAGGCCTCCCTCTGTCATGATGGAGGGCCTGACTACAAGGTGCATGGGACAGAGAGATGGGAAAGGTGACCAAGGCTGACAGTGAGGGACTACGCTAGGGACCTCTGGGCTGAAGGAGATGTTGCCTGTGGCTTACCTGCAGTCTTGGAGCCCCTCTATGAAGATTGGCTTTAGCTTCCCGCTTTCCCTTCCTTCATTCCCTCCTCCCTCCCTCCCTTCTTTCATGACTTCCTTCCCTCTTCCTTCATTTCTTTCTTTCCCTAAAATGAGTGTAAACACGACCTAGTGGCATGCATTCTCTCGCTCCCTTAGAGGCGAACACTCTAGGTTAGGAGGCATACTTGGGAAAACCATTACTCCAGGGTTGGCACCCCGTGACTTGCCTTGGCCTCAGGTCCTGCTGCTGTGTGACTGACTGAGTCAGTCACAATGCCTGGTCTAGATGGCAAGTCCCCAGGGACAGACTCTCCACCCATGTAATTCAATCTGAGCTTGACCAGCAAACACACAGTGTGCGTAAGGGTTCTAAACCAAGTTTGCTTGTTTACATTCAAGGGGAGGGCACATCCCTGGACTCTTCCCAGGGATGACAGCTTCAGACAGTACTGGCTCTGGTCTGCAGGCTGACAGTGCCTGGGCCCAGCACCCGGGACTAGAATGGGAAAGAACAGGATGGCGTAGGGAGGATAAGAGCAGAGCAACATGGAGGAGATGGCTCCTGGGCGGAAAGAGAATTGATTGCCAGGAACACAGCTGAACACTGCCCCGTGGCCCCTAGTGTCTACTTGAGCAACAAGATCTCTCTGTTCGGCAGAATCCAAAACCTCGTGCAGTTTGAAGAGGCCACTGTGCTGCCCCATTGGAGCCATGTAAAGACCTGGCAGTAGGTAGGAAGGCGTTATTAGCCCATTTTACTAGTGGCAACAGACGCCAGGAGTAATTAGAAGCTAGATGGTACTTACAAGTCTTGATCTTGTCCCACCACACAACACTGCTCCTGGGGGCCTATAGAGACAGCCTGCAAGCTGACAGCTCCTAGCCCCCCCCACCTCATGGCCCATTGCATATCTCAGCTTTCATCTATCTAAACACCCTTGTCCCCCGCCCCCCAGTTTCCTACTATTTTACCATGAGTCCCATTATTTTCTCCCTTAATTTCTTTATTTTTTTGAGATTAGGTCTCGCTATTTTTGCCCGTGGAACCGCAGGCTCTCGTTGCCTGGGGTACCACAGACTCAAGCAACCCCCAGCCTCAGCTTCCCAGGTAGCTGGGCTTACAGGCGCATGCCACCACGCCCAGCTATTTTTTTGGAACTAGGTCTTGCTACGGGCCCCAGGCAGGACTCGAACCACGATCCCTGGCCCCGGCCGCTTCATAGGCTGAAGCTTACAGGCACGAGCTACCATGCCCGGCCTTTCTCCCTTTATTTCTGACCACTATCTCATTCACAAACAACCTGATAAAACACTCTTACAGGACCTACTGCCCAAAAGGTGTTGAATGACTTGTTGACTGGATGACTAGATGAATAATGGAATGAATGAATGAATGAACTAACAATTCCCTATGGGTGCATTAGTTTAGTAGATCTCTTTCCACTAGAGCTGATCCAGGGTATCATTAACACTGCTATTGTTCCCACTTAAGTTGTTTGTAGCCTTTCCACTATGATAAACAATCCTGCAGAGAACATTCTTGCAGCTACGTCTTTGTACACATGGATGATCATTTGCTCAGGATAAATTCCTGTGTAATACCACTTTAATGGTGGGATAAACAAAACCAAATTGGGAAGGGAAATTTGCTGCAAATGAAAAATAAAAAGCTATAATAAGCGACTCTAAGCAAAACGAAAGCCTGGCCAGGTCTCCTGTTCTTGACTGTGGATAATTGAGAGTCCCATGCAGTTATGTGACTGGGGTCCTATAGCCAGAGACCAGAGGACAGGCCCATTTTTGATTCCACTCTGGAGTCCCACTTGTCTGTGATCTTAGACAAGTGGGAGATGGGGGCTGAGGGAGTGAGGGTTGGGCGGGCTGGGGGCCCTAGATCCTCACCTGTGCTGCAAACAAACTGCCAACAGAGACTGCACCCCAGTACCCGGAACCTGAAACCCTGACACTGTCTGCAGGTCTGAAGGCTGTGACTGTGTAGGCAGGAGTGCTGTCACTGATTTATGGGGCACCTGCTGTATGTCAGCTCTATGCTTAGAGGCCAATGCATGTTGTCATCCAAGATCTCATTTCATTCTCACCTGCCCTCCACATTCACCCAGCCCAAAGCCCTGTACTGTGGGACTCATCCCATGAGCTGGTTCAAAGTCCAAGGCCTTTGTGTCTGGGAACCCATGTGTCTGGGCTCCCAATACATGTAACCATTCTGCTGTCAGGATCGAGGAGACAGACCCTGGCAGAGACAGAGCTTCACAGAGCACCTGCACCTTGGTGCTGGAGAAGCAGGGATGTGGACACAGTGGCAATGGGTGCCAAGCATCTATGAAACTGAAGACGGACGGGCTCTGTTGCCTTAGCAACAGACAACTGGGGTCGGCGGCAGAGCAGAGGCAGCCGCGGGGCTGATGATAGAAAACAGGTCACGCTGTCGCCGAAGCTGGAGAGGGAGAGACTGCAGGGGCAACATGCAGCCAGGAAGTCCACATCTGGCCTTCCAGGAACAGGTCTCCACCAAGCACAGACCCCGACATCCTGCTGCCGGCGCCTCCTCCGAGTTCAATAGGGAGATCCTCCAGCCCAGGCCAGGCTGGAAACATTTTAACCCACCCCTGGGGCTCCAGACAGGTGTACCAGGGCCTTTCTAGTTCTACCAGGCATGACCTGAGACTTATCTGCTATCCCCTCTGGGGACAGATAATTGAGGATCTGTTCCCTAGCTAGGCTACAGGGGCCCCTTCCCATACACTGACCTGTGAAGTGAGAGGTAAGGATGGGCTTGTGACCAAATGCCCCCAGAAAAACAGGGGGACAGACTGATAGATGTCAGGGTGCATTCTGCTGGGGGCTGCAAGGAGAGTCTGACCTGGCAGTGCACCTGGGTACAATGTGTGTGAGCCAAAGGCTCCTACCTGCCAGGGAGGGGACTTGCTTTCATCCACCTGCTTGTTTTCTGTTTGGTGCTTTTCAGGTCAGCTTAATCAGGACACAAAGGGACAGAGGCATGCCTAGCAAGGTGGTTGTGGTGCCACCAAGGTAATAAACAAATCACCATAAACTAGAACGATAACAATTAAAACAAATATGGCATTTTACAGTGAATTATTTTCACACCCATTATCTCATTTAGTTCTCACAATAGCCCCAAGAGTTAAGCAGGCAAGTGGTAACTCTCTCTCTCTCTCTCTCTTTTAAAAAACTGCAAGCTGGGCACGGTGGCTTGTGCCTGTAAGCTTCAGTCTATGAAGCAGCTGAGGCTAGGGATCACAGTTCAAGTCCCCCCGGGGGTCTGTAGTGAGACCTAGTTCCAAAAAAAACATAGCTGGATATGGTGGCGCACACTTGTAATCCCAGGTACCTGAGAAGCTGAGGCTGGGGATTGCTTGAGTCTGTGGTACCCCGGGCAACATGAGCCTGCGGTTTCACAGGCAAAAATAGCGAGACCTAGTCTCAAAAAAAAAAAAACAAAAAAAAAACAAATAAATAAAAATTAAAAAAAAAAAACCTGCAACTGAGAGGTAATTTGACCTGTCCAAGGTCACACAGACCCCGACATCCTGGGTTTGGATCTGGGTTTCGGCCCTGATCTTGGGAGAAGGCATCCAGTGTGCTGAGAGGGTACCCGGAGGGGGAGACAGCAGAGGTGACAGACTGTCTCACCCTGAGGTGGGGCCTCAGACCCCAAATGGCAGCACCCTTTTCTTGGTGCTGCTGAGGCAGAGCTCCAGGAAGAGGAGTCAGCAATGAGTAGCTCCAGCAGCGCTGCATTTTCCCCTACAGAGAGGTTTTCTCACCGGAAGTGTGAGCTCCTTCCACAGGCTCAAGATCCCAGCCCCACTCCCTGTGGCTGCTTCTCACCCCATCGCCCTAGTTCTCTGTGCTAACTCTGGTCTATGGGGAGAATCCAATGGCACTTGGTTTGCACCAAGCTTGTGAAATACATATTCTTCAACAATGCCTGTGTCAGTCACTCAGGCTGTGAATTCAGGCCCAGCCTGAAATAGCAGAGGCGTGAGAAGCAAGTCATAGTTAGACCGTGGCAGTTCCAAAGCCAGGCAGGACCCCAGGGATCTTCTCTGCTTTGTTTTTTTACCTCTTCTATTTATTTTTGATTAACTTTCTGGAATCCATCTTAAAATAAGGAAAAAAACTTCCATTTTTAGTATGAAGAACTTTTTTCCTGGGCTATGTGAATAAATTACTGACCAACACCACCCCCACCCTCATCATTTGGGCTCTGATCTCCTTCCTGTGAGAACATTTTTTTAGAACTACTGCAACTGCCGTGGTCAGAAAATTCACACTGATGCCTGCTATCACTTGCCCTCATATTCTTTTCAATCTTGTTTATAGCGTCCTTTGGAGTCAAGAGGTCTGTTTAGGTCTGGGAGCTGCGTTCGGCTGCCCTGTGTCTTCCTAGATAATTCTAGATGAGACACACTGTTGGCAATCTGGAATGGCTGATAAAGCATCAGCCCATCGAAGATGTCTTTGATGACCTCAACAGTGATGAGAAGGTTGAGGCTATCAGCCCAGGGATCTGGGACACCTTTTGAGTATCCCTGGTGCTGAATAAACTAGCTTGCTGCTATCCCTGAACTTGTTTGCTTCAAGAACTGATGGTGATGTTCGTTTTAGACATCAACACCTCCATGCATCAGGGGCTTTGGGGCAGGCATATGAACCCTGTTGCCCTGGGTTGGCCAGGCAGACTCCCGTGAAAACGAAGCTGCCTCGGGAGATGGCCCAACATCAGCTATGGGCCTTGGTGATCTGAGGTCCTGGGGTCAAGGCTGGCTGTCCACCCTGGGAAACCTCAGGTCATATCTGTCCTGTCTTCAAGGCTGCAATGGTCTGAATAGGACTCAGGGGCTGAGGGGCTGGCCGGGTTTGCCCAGCAAAGGGAGGAAACCTGATTCTCCCCAGGTGTCCTGCTAACAGGAAGCAGCTGGGCAGAACGGGCAACTGGGGAGACCTTACCCTGCACAGCTCTCAGTGTTCTATGTCCTGACCTGTGGCCTGACCTTCTCTCTGGATCTCTCACTCAACATTCAAGCTAGAAAGGTCCCCAGTAGCTTCGGTGTGTGTACACAGCATATCTGCATCTGTAGGCCAGACAGATACACTGGAGAACAGAGGAGTAATGAGCAACCCAGGGACCCAGAGATTCCTACAACATGGGCACACTTTCGTGGCTATATATCTGGACAGGCCCCGTGCAGATGAGCACAACTTGCATTTTCTATTGAATTCTTGCAACAATGAAGTGCACGTGATTCACATCCCCAATTTACAGACTAGGAAACTGAGGCCCAGATAGATATAACTATCTGCCTCATGACCCCACGTCTGCCTGAGCCCTTCATGCTGTCAACATGTGGTCATGTTCATGCAGGCAGCTGTCGGCATCTCTGATGGGCCCAGCTGTGGCCAGGCATGCCAATGCCCAAAGCTCAGAGCAAGCATACACAGCACCCCACAGGGATTGAGGGTGCAGCCTGGGAAGTGGGCAGGCTGATGCTGAATTAACACATGGACTTGAGCAGCCTGGGAGTCAGAGGTCAGGATCCCAGGATTCTAGAAGTGGCAGCCCTTATTTACCACCGCAAATTGCCAGTTAGGGACACCTGTCCTTTCCCCCAGGATAGCTGCATGACGGATTTGCTGGGGGTGCTGCCAACCACTCACCATGCTAGAGTAGGAGGGAAACCCTCACAGCAGACACCTCTCAGCGCCTGTGGTCTTCCTGTGCTTGGCCAGAGGCACACCCCCACACCAGGAACCTCTTTGCAAACAGCCAGTCCTCCTAGGACTCAAGACTCATGGTGGGGAGGCTCACTTTGCAGGGAGGGTCTTGAGGAGGAAAGACAGTGATGTACAGTGACGCAAAGGGACTCAAGGAGACTCGGGGAGGTCCAGTCTCCCAGTTCTGATCCTTGTGGAGGTCATTTTTGCTCTGCACCATACAGACAATGAACATTCTAAAGGGGTGGCCAGAGCTTCACTGGTGTGAGTGTGTAAGGCTGTGGGCACAGACAACACTGGGGGAGCAGGTATTTGGGGTCTGGGAGGAAACCAAGCCTCTTGGGTAAGGTCCTGGCTAAGCTGCACTTGAGAAGAGACTCTAGGAGCTGTGCTGTCTCCTGGCATCTCTGATGGCCTCAGGCACACCAGTGCTGTGTCTGCGCAATGGATCCTCATTACAGTAAGTCTGGCCAAAGAGATCCCTAAGATCCTCTGCAGGTCCTGTTGCCAGGAGAACTAACCACAAGCCCTGTTCCTGTAGCTCATCTCCTCCCAAATGGGTTATGTATCCCACTAACCTCTACAGGGCAATGGCACTCTAACCCAGCCCACACCCTGGTGTTTGAGGACAGCCCCATCCAAAAAAAAACAACAGTGATAACCCCTGCACCAACAGCAGTAGCTCCCCTGGGATAGGGTGGGGTGTCTGTTAGCAACCCCTGCAGCCATGGCTTTCCCACATGTCAGCAGGAAGGACAGGGCGTGGAGAGGGTATGATACTGGTTTCCAACAGTTCAAGATCCTAATCACTGTGTGAGGAGCAGCTGGTGGTCTCCATTGTTTTCTGCTGTTGGGGGTGAGTGGAAGGTTGGTGAGTGGTCAGAGGGGACAAACAATTCCAAAACACCTACTAGCAAAGCTATCACACTGTGGTTTGAGGATGAATGAGGGAAGATCATAGATAGTTGAAAAAATAATGTATATCTATATAAAAGTATTCAGATTGATGTTTATGGAGCTGCAGCTGATGTGGGAAGATGCCTGAAATAATATTAAGCAAAAGGCAAAACCGTAACAGTGAATGTCGAGACTGTACTAGGGTAAAGAAACAAGTGCCGGAGAGGAGAGGCTGGGACACTGGCTTCTCGAGAGGGAGTGTGTTCTTATGTGTGACGAGCCCCGTGAGTGAGGAAAAGGTGAACATTAGTTAAAATTTAGGTGGAAAAGGATGATGGTGGAGGTGATGTGGTGATCTCCCAAGGGAAGTGGGGATCTCTGTGTCTTTGGTTGGTAGGAGATGAAAGTGCTGAGTGTGAAGTTAGTGTGGCTTCACCACTGCTGGAGCTGGGAGGAGGGGTGGGGGAGGGGGGTTTGTCCCTTGCCTAAGAGCATGGCAAGTGCCCAGTGAGGGACAAGAAGACACATCAACTGGAATGCAAGTCCTGAGCACTATTCCTGGACACTGAGGGGCCTGAGGAAACCAAGAGTGGGAGGACCTCATTGGGGGAGGGCAGGAGGCTTGAGGGGGAAGCTTTTCTGGAGGCAGTGGCTGAGCAGGCCTCCAGGGCAAGTGAACTGGGATGTAGAGCTTGCTGGGCAGGATGGGCTACAGGCAGGGCGGGTGGCATGGAGAGGTGTCCTCAGAAGAGAGCAAAAGGCCCCCTTCCCTGAAGCCTGATGTATTGTGTGTGGGAGAGAGAGTGCTGGGCAGCAGGGCAGAGATGGGGGAGGCCACTGGAGCCCACAGAAAGGAGCCTGGACTTGGAGGAAGGCAGACAGTTCAGTGGGAGGAGGAGCAGCCAGGATCCAGGATCTGCAGAAAGGACCAGCCAGAGCCTGACACACAAGCGGTGGCTGCATTTCAAATGGGTCTTTTAAAGCAAAGTCTGAGAGGTGCTCAGGGGCATCTGGGTTGTTCTTTTTTGGTTCAGCTCAGTGAGCTGGGAATTGGGGGGAGCATCTGGTGCCCCTGGTGATGAAATGCTGATCTGAAGCCACAAGGCCCCTCAAGGTCAAACCCACCTCATCTTATGACCTAAGGGTCCTTCCTCCCACTGTGTGCACCTCAGTTTCCCCCAGAGAGGCAGGGGGTGGGTGACAGTCCTTCTATTATCTTCAGGTCCCAGGGGCTCTGCTAATAAAAATGATTGTAAAACGCTTTGCAAAGAGCAAGGCTGCTTCACAACAGAGGTAATTCTTTCCCACAGAGGGGGTTCAGTTCCTGCAGGGACGGCTCAGAACCTCACTGCCCTCCAAAGAAGGGGCCCTTCTGTTCCCTTGTGATCTTGATGAATGTGGCGTCCCTGGATGGCCATGGGACGGGCCCCGTGCCCGCTGCTGGCAGCCGCCGGTACACAGCACAAGAGAAACTTTGTGTGTCTCCTTGGCCCAGAGGGGAGCTGCCAAGATCAGGGCCGGCTTTGCCTCTGATGGCAGAGGAAACTGAGGCACAGGGAGAGAGGATGACAGCGCCCTGTTGAAACCAGAGCCTGTACCTTCTGCTGGAATTGGGCTGATAAGGAACGAGGTTAGGGTGAGAGCAGTAACCAAATATTTATTGAGCCCTCAATGCCAGCCACTTTACATGTCTTTTCTTTATTTCCACATGAATGTATTCCTCCCAACATCCCTCTCAGACAGGGACCATTATTATTCCCTGGAGTGGGAGGGATGAGAGACCGCCAAAGATGTCCATGCCTCAATACTTAGAACCTGTGACTATGTTACTTCAAATGGCAATAGGGTCTTAGCCAAACAAGGTTTTCCAGGTGACACCAGTCTAACCCCAGGAGGCCCTGGAAGCAGAGACCCGACCCATTGCCACTGTGGAAAGCCAGCAGGCTGGCAGCATGGGAAGGTCCTGGCTGGCTCTGAAGATGGAGAAGAGGGCTGGCGACCAAAGAAGAAAGTGGCCCCCGGAAGCTGGAAAAACCCAGGGTAAGATTCACCTCTGGAGTCCCCACCCGCTTCAGGGGCGCAGCCCTGCTGACACTGGGCCTCAGCCTTGGGGGCCTGTGCACCTCTAACCTTTGGAGCTATGGGGATCACAATGCTGTGTTGTGAAGAGTCACTAAGCTTGTGGTGACTTTTTCTAGTAGCCACAGGAAGCTAGTCATGCCTTGTCCACAGGGAAGGACGCTGAGACTCAGGACACAGCCACCTGAGAGCAAGTGGAGTTGCTCAGACTGAACGCTTCCTTCCACAGAGCGCCTTCCTGACAACCAGCCAGAGGTGCCAGGCCTGGGAGACTGATAATACTGAAGCCATGGGGCTGACAGGGCTGTGTGTCACACTACAGCGGCCTGTCTCCCATGGCTCTATCACACGTCACCTTGTGCTATCCTTGTGTTATCCCCACGGAAAGAGGAGTCAAGGTCCTCTTGCTGCAGATGAGGAAACTGAGGCTCAGAGAAGGGGTGTTGGTGCAGAGCCCACTGGTAACTTCTTGAGACCTGGAGGACTGGTCCCAACACTGATTCCAGATTCAGGTTTTCCCTCACTACATGGGTACTGGGGGCTTGCCTTGCTCTGCCCGTGCTCCTGAAGCAGATATTGGATCCCAGGTCAAGGACTCACTGTACCAGGGAAGGTCAGATCATGGCAGTGACCATTGTGAGGAGCAGTTGACACTCATCCTCCAGGCTGGTCCATGTTTGAGGCTCATTAGAGGATCTGTCTGTTGGACAAATGTTTCCTGCTCCTGAGGTTACATGGGACTGAGACCAGGGCAGCCACCTGTTCACACCTGCTGACTAAGCACATCTGCACACCCTCTAACCATCCTGTCACCACTTATCAGCTCATCACTTCCCCCACACATCCTCCCAGGGCTTCATCTCAGTCAGGTGGCCCGGCCATCCTGATACTCACAACCAGCCACTTTGGAGAAAACTGTTTACAAAGCACTTGCCTGTGCATCACCTCATGGATCCACCCACCAGTTCATGGTGTTATCATCTCCAGCTTCCGGAGGAGGAACCTAATGCTCAGACTGAGATTACCTAGGCACAGAGGTGCTGAGACCTGGATCAAGTATTCTGCTTCAGAGTCCACTTTCCTTCCTACTGACTGGTTGACTCCTCTTGAACAAGCACCACCGACAACACTGCCCGCTCCCCTCAAGACAGACTGGCCACCATCCGCCCCAGACCAGGAGAGAGCACAAACAGGCTAGGAGACCCCAATCTCCACCAGAAAGAGGGGACACTGCCCAGAATCTCTGACTTAGTGGGATGCTTTTGCACCCCATCCAGAGGGAAGCAGGGGGTTACCAGAGGGTCCCTGACAGGATCCCATCCATATTTTTCCTGCTGAGATGCAGCTGTGCCCAAGGCGAGGGCTCCACTGCCCATGCTGGGATGGCCTACCAACCCTGCGTGGCCCAGCTGCTGAGGGCTGGCTGTGATGGGACTGAGTCATGGAGCCTGGAATCCAAGACTTCCAGGCCTTTACCCACCCCAGCCAACTCTGCAGCTGTCCTCCAGACGTCTCCACATCAGACACATGTGTCAACAAGGACCCAACACCAAGGTCAGCAGGCATATGACCTTGGAAAAATGCCCTGAGTCACCAAGTATGAGGGGCTAGTCACCTGTCCTCAGCCAATCAGTGATTTTCAAACCTTTCACAACAGGACTTCACTGAGTGTCTGAAGATGGGGAGCTCCTAGCCCAGTGGCAGAGGCAGTCCCTATCTCCAGAGCTCCCTCCTAATGGAGCTTGTCACTAGTGCATGGAGGCCCCAGGATGAGAGGGACACAATCCCTATCTCCCAGGAAGCCCCACCCAGCCTGGCGGGGAGACAAAGCTATTTCCCAGAGTGTATAGTCTAATAGAGGAGTTTCCAAGTTGGAGGGAGGAGGGCTTAGAGGAGAAATCTAGACACATAAATGACAGAAAGTCCAACTAACTTCCACTGAAATCAATTGTATTTTATTGCCTATCATGTGCCAGCTACTTTACAGGGTTAAGCTTCCTTAATCATCAACTCACCTCATTTACAGTCAAGGAAACTAACACCCTGGGCCAGTAACAGAAAGTAGGATTCAAACCCGGGTCTGTGCAGGCCCATATCCTGCTTTCATATAACACCATGTGGTATGCGGGCAGGCCAGTTTGCCCTCCTTTTCTACATCATGCCTTAGGCTGGGAAATAGCTCTCCTTCCCATTCCCAAGCCACCATTCCCACACTGACAAATTAGTATGTTTAGGACAACTTCACTGATTGACGATATCCCACTGTCCCGGTGGCAAGTGAGACAGCCAACACTGTCTCTTTAAAAGAAAGAGAAGGACCCACAGCACAGCTCCAGCTCATAGCAGGTCCACCAGAGCCTGTCCATCACAGGAGCCCCGCCCACCAGGGGAGCTCAGCTCAGCCCAGGAAGCTCCGCCCATTTCTGGAGCTCCACCCAGCTCAGGAGCGTCCCCCACCACTGAGACGCCCTCTGTCAGCACAGGTAGGCTGGGGTACCCACCCCCCCCAAGCTGGCTCCAAACCAGTCCCGGGATGAATGTACTGACTGGGGCCTCTGGAAACAATAATGAATGCGGAGCCCGACGGGAAAGCCTGTGGTGGTGGAAAATGCCCAGAAATGCTGACTGTGCTCGCCCAACCCACTGTCTGCCTTGTGGCACCCAGGCCTGGTTGTCCTGTCATGGTGCCCCAGCCCTGGGAGGCTGCAGGGCTTCCATGGCTTTCCGGGGAGAGGCTCTGCAGAGAGGGGAAGAGATTCCTCTACGAGGCAACAGAGACCCCGATTTGTGGAGACCTGTCTCCTCCCTTGGGAACTGTGACTTGGGCCCTGAAGGAATAGGAGACAGGCTATCCTGTTTCTAGGACCTGCTGTGGGGCAGGGACCCATCCCAGCTCTTCCACTGCCTCACTCTCCTTGGCACCCCAAACCACCCCCAGAGGCAGAGTCACTGACTCCTGCCTGGTTGCTGGGGGCCAGGCTAGCTCAGCAGTGGTTCAAGGAGGCCTGTGCCCACATGCAACAGTGTGGCTGACCCAGCCTGGCAGGATGGCTGCACTGATGTGAAGGGAAGAATATTCCGCTAAAGGTCTCATAACTCATAACATAACACAAAGGGGGGAGATTCTCCAAAAGGAAGCCAGGCTGGAAATCTCTGACCTTTTACTCTTGCCAACCAATAGTATTCCAGCTGGCTCCATATCCTGTCACCCAAGACACTCAGCAGGCTTTACAGTCTGAAAAATGAAGCCTAAGCAGAAGGCAAGAATGTAGCTTTTTGGTGGGAAGGTGGTGGTTAGTGGTAAATCGAACCAAAATCAGGAATAAGACGTTTTTTATACCGCCCAGGAAAATTGGAGGTAAACACAGCCACAAGGGAGGAAGCTACAGCTCTGCTCTCCCACTGAACTTCTCAACCCCCACCCCTGTCTGGCCATGCTCACAGTGCAGGGCCCCCAACACCAGACTGCCTATGCATAGGAGAGGACGGGTGGGGATGGGCTGGCTTCTGCTGGACAATTGTGCCCTCTAGTGGCATTAACAGGGAGCTGCAAGACATGCAGACAAAGGGCCAAATAGACTCCTATCTCACTTTCCCAGAAGCCCTCCAGGCGGCCTCAGTGAAACATCTATTGCTGATGGCATCAGACCTCGTCCAAAGAGAAGTGGACAGAGACTACCTGTTCTGGAGGACTTCTGCAGGAAACCCACCCAGGGGAGGGGCGATCACCCTTCCACAGCTCCAGGCTGACTGGCCTTCCCTCCCCTCACACTTCAGTTCCAGAAGTCCTGAAAGGGCAAACCTGCCCTCTCTGCCCTGAACATGGTACCCACCACCAGCTAAGCCCTTGGGAGCTGCTCCCAACCAGCTCAGCCTAAGGCCTCAGTCTCCCAGACCCCAGAGGCAAGGAGTGGCTGCCCGAGGGCTCAAGTGAGGGCACCTGTCTCCCACCTGGACTGGGAGTTTCCTGAAGACATGAGATAGAGAAAAGAAAACATTTACAGGGAACCTGGTTTGTGTTGGTATTTAATAATCATGGTCTCATGGATGCTAAGCTGTAAGGATCATTAGGAACCAAGTTCCAAAAGCATGACAGGCTCAGGTAGCGACCTTGACCAAAGCTGCCACTGCTTTGATCACCACCACGTGCCCATTCCTGGTGCTGTGCTATGTGGGCATTCTGGGTTATCTCCCCCGTCCTCACAGCACTCCAGTGAGCAATGTCGAAATGATCCCTGTTTTCAGATGAAGCTGTTGCAGGGACACATCATTTGCACAGTCATACAGCTAGGAGTTGGCAGGAGATCAGGAACCCTCATTTCCTTTTTTTAATGTAATGTTATTGGTTATTTACTTTTAACATCATACACATTTGTTCCTCCCCACATGGTTTTTGGTCCCCTTGGGGACCTCATGCTCTGGTCACTCCCTCTCCTTTCTCTTTACTATTTGTTGGTCCACTTAGCCCTTACGTCTTTTTTTTTTCCTTTCTTTCTTTCCCCCTGGAGCATTGTTCATATCCTGGGTGAAGTTCAGTGTTCCAGGGGCGCAGTAGACCACGCTTCATATATTTCCAGTCTTAGCTTACATTGAACCGCCTTCCGAGCTTGTTTGGAATCCGATAGGGCCAATTCCTCCATTCTGTGTATCTCTTCCAAACCATCGTTTGAGAAAATTCCCTGGGAGATATGTCGACTGAAGGTTGGTCTGGTTGTATTCCTTGTTTATGGCCATTGCCTTATTTCTGTCCAGAGGAGTGTGCGCCACTTTTGCTGGAGGCCTCTTGAGGCCACAATTCTGGCTCCTTGGCCTTGCCAAGGACAAGGGTGTTGGAACAATACCAGTTGTGGTCTTCATGGTTGGTCTTTCAGTCCTGTGTTCCTTAGACAGCTCCAGGGTCTTTCTGGTTCTACCCTGGGGAAATGTGTTTCCAGGGCTCTTACTCAAATCGTTCTCCGCATCTATTTCTTCTGTTGCATTATTCACCGAGCTCTTGTTCCAGATGAGGACTGATTGGAGTGGGAGTAGTCCAGAGAGGAGGGTAATGTCGAGCCACTGTCCCCCCCACCCCAACCCGCTGCGGAAGCCAGGGTGCCTGCCCCCCCAGTCCCGACCCAAGCACCTGTGGACCGGGGTGGACAAGCCTAAATCCAGGGCACAAAGGATCGGGCCTGCCGGGAGGATGAGCGAGGCCCTGGGCCTAATCGCCCATGTGGCTGCTGAGAGCAGGGCTCAGGAACCCTCATTTCTCACCCTTATCCTTATCCCTGCTATTCTGGAGGCCTGGATCCTCCTTCCTCCAAGCCCCTCCCTCAGGGTCCCCACAACCATAGGCACCCCCACCCCAGCACAGACAGCTTCCTTTCCAAGACCCTTCTTGTCTCCCACAGAGAGACATGACCTTCCTTCTGCTTAGTCCCATCCACGCCCTCTGGAACCAAAACCATGCCCAACATTCTCAGCACTGTTATTGTAAGGGACTGGAGTCCATGAGCTACTCCTAAGCTTTAATTATGTATTCTCCCTGGTCTGAATGGCCTGGGAAAGGTGGCCTTCCCTTTATCCAGCTGAAAACTGGAAGATCAACTTCATCTGCCTTTGAGTACCAGCAGCAAAAAGGTTCACCTGGAGGCTGTGATTGTGTTGGGAAATGGCTAGGTGGGTTCCCCCTTGGAATGACTCAGGGGGACCTCTGGGGTCATAGGTCTGTAAGTGAGCTCCCCATGGAGAGTTGTTATCCTGAGAGTAGGGCCTAAGAGAGGCCCCCTTGGTCCTATTTGGGTCCATATTTGGGTGAATAAGCATCAGGACATGTCTCACCACAGACCAATGGGTCAGGCCAAGAGATACTGGACATACATACACACACCCTCCCCCTACCACACCCTTACTGAAGGACTGGGTTAAAATGTGGCATTTCCACACTCCTATTGGGAGCATGGGAACTCAGAGCAATCTTAACTTGACACCAAGCAGACATCTTTGGGCTTCTGAACAGAAAGGACAGCCCATTTTTGTCTCAGTCCCCACTAGTTATTATGGGGCGGGGGGCCCTAAAGTCTGGTAGGGTCATGGAGGGCTGGGGAACCAGCAGTTGGGGAACCAGCAGTCAGGTCCCCAGGCTCCCCAGCTGACTCACATGGTCCCTGCCCCAGTGCAAAGCTGGTTGCTGAGTCTACCTGCAGTGTTTGCCACTGTGGAGGCCTCGGCAGACCAAAGCTGTTTTATGGGGGACACTAGTGGTTTTCTAGGTGCATCAGTGACAGGCACTAAGACCCTAACATGTCAGCACAGAGATGGATGGGGGGGAGGCGTGTGCCCCAGGAAGGGATAAGGGCTATTCCTCTGCCGCCTTAGGGGCTCTGGGGGGCAAGGATGGGACTGAGAGAGCAGAGGGGAGTCGAGTCTTTCTCATCCCTGCCTGAAATGCCACCTCCCCCCTTTTCACAGCCAAGTTCTGCCTGACTAACCCTACATGTCTAGGACCTACAACCCCCTCCTCTTATTGGGGACGGGGTAGATAGTCATTTATTTACCAGACCACTGTTGGTAAGTTTGCCCTAAAGCACTTACCAGGCCAACTCCAAGCTGTGGCCAGTGTTCCATCAATTAATGAATGGATCCAGGAGTTAACTAACTTGCACTTTTAATCCCCTCTTCCCACTTGAAACCCTAGGTTTCCCAGCCTCGACCCTTTTGGGTGCTTTCCATTGGCTGATCTGTTCTTGAATGACAGACCCCAGGTAGACCTCCTGCCAGTCCAGAAGCTGGCGTGAAACATGCCTGCTGACCCCTCTGCCTTCAGGCACCCTTCCTCCAGCACCCGGGAACCCACCTGGTTTTCCAAGATCTGCCCTCCCTGTTTTCCGGTCTCTCTTTCGGAAACACCTTTTTCCTGCCCCATCAGGCCTCTGAGTTTCCTGCACAGGAAGAGGGGCCATTTGATTCCAGGGTGCTATTTATAACTGACCTTTCCACTTCCAGGTGAAGGTCTGGGGCCCAGGGGTGCAGTCGCCCAGATTTCCAGGAGAAAGAAACTGTACACACACATTTTGGGCAGAACCTGGAAGAAGCATCTTCTGCTACTCAAGCTGCTCCCCCCCTTCCTGATATCTCCCTGGTTTCCCAGATGCCCCCTGGCAGAGCCTCAGAGACCAAGAGTTACAGACTTTCAACCCAGATAAGAAAAGAGACCAAATGTGATGGGGAAATGGGACTCAGAGGGGAAGAGATTTCAACAGGGGGACACAGGATGATAAAAAGCGGGTGCCCCAGCTAAACTCAGTGCCCTCCTCCCACATTTACTAACACATCACAGGCACACAGGCCTTTACACCCTGTACCCCAATCTGTCTGGTAAGACAGGTGGGATATTATAGGTCAGTGTCATCAAAAAAGATAGTTGCAGCACTGATCCCCAGTGTCTTAAAATGTGGCCTTATTTGGAGATAAGGTTGCTGCAGATGTAATTAGTTAAGATGAAGTCATATTGGAGTGGAGTTGCCTTATAAGTAGGATGTCCTTATAACGAGAGGGAAATGTGCACACAGATGCACACGGAGAGGAGATGATACAAAGGCCACAGGGAGGAGGTGCCATGTAAGGATGGGGGTAGAGAGAGGATGAAGCACCCCACAGCCCAGGGTCACTAGAGAAGGCTAGAGGGGATTCTCCCCCAGGTTTCAGAGGCCTGGTGAGACCTGGACTGCAGACTTGAAGCTTCCAGAAATGAGACAATAAACTCCTGCTGTTTTCAGCCACCCAGGGTATATGGTACTAGGTTTAGATAGGTCTAGAAACTTCTATGTGGTGTTACTTATGCCCACCTGGCAGGTATGGATGAAGGCTGAGCTGAATTCTCTGGGTATTATATATATATAATATATATATATATTATATAAATATATATATATATTTTGAAACTAGGTCTCGCTATGTTGCCTGGGGTAGTCCCAATCCCAAGGACTCAAGTGATCCCCAGCCTCAGCCTACCTGTAAAGCCAGGTAGCTGGGATTACAGGCACACGCCACCGCACCCGGCCACTTTTTCGAGACCAGATCTCGCTGTGTTGTCCGGGGTAGTCTCAAACCCGCAAACTCAAGCAATCCCTGGCCTCTTTGCCTCCCAGCGCTTGGATTACAGAGGCGCATCACCCGGCTCCGGGTATTATATTAAAGGGGCAGTAGAGACTCAGGCCGGCTTCTGTCTCCAACCGCGGGGCATTTCAGAAATGCCATGTGGCTCCTGGCTTCTCACATGTCTGGCCCATGTTCAAGTCATCAGGTCCTGTTGGGATCTCCTTTGACAGCTTTTTCCACTCTGCTTCCTTTCCTTCCCCAGTAGCAGCCCAGCTCCCATCCATGTCGGAAAGTGGGCCTGACCCGACACCCTCCCGCTTACATGTCCAATCAGCACCTTTTCCTGCAGTGGCCGGATTTTGGGTGACTCAGGATTGCAGCCAAAAAATTGGACCTGGACCGGATCTTGTCACAGAGCTGCTTCAGCTTGTCACTTCCCGGCTCTGAGTCTCCTCCAGACCAAAGACCTAGCCTGCTCCCAACCCTCCCCCCTGGAGGACTGTGCTCCTATGGAGAGACTCCCACACCATGGCATACTTTGTGGCATAGAGGGAACGAGTGACCTCTCTGCACATGAGCAGAACTTTCTAGCTGTGGCAACTCCTGGTCCATGAAGGAAAGCAGGGGCTCCGTGGCCTTCGACAGGAAGGCACATGGCCTGGGGACCAGGACGGGGACACTGTCCAGAGGCTGTACTCCCAAGGACCCCGGCAGGTCCTTGGGCGAGGGGGCCCCGGAGCAGTGACAGCCAGCCAGAGGGCTCCCCCATAAGCAAACTGGCACTTTCCTCCAGCAGGAATTAAAAGGAATAAACTCCTCATTTAACATGAATAAATTTCATAATACTATCCTGAGCCAAGGAAGTCAGACACGAAATAGAACCTCCTACACTGGTCCATGGGAACCCAGGCAGGGACACCTGGTCTAGGTGATAGGAGCAGACAGTGGCTGGTGGTCGGGCAGGGGTGTTGACTGGAGGGGACAGGAGGGAAGTCTTGTGTTACTCCTGGATCAGCGGCATGTGAACTGGGAAGGCACACTCACTTGTCACAAATGCATCAGGCTGGACTCTAATTTGTGCATCTCGCTGCTTGAGAATGATACCTCAAAGTGCAATAGAGTAAAAAGGAGAAAGGGTCCCCTCCCTCTGGACTGGAGGGTATGAGTGGGGTGGATGAGGTGGAGACTTGGGGTACCAGGAAAGCCAGGGGTCCTTTCCTCTCATCCTCCCCTTCCACCTAGCATCTTCTTGGTGCTGCCCTGGCCCTGGCTGGGCTTGGGTGGCAGCCTGGCTCTTGCCAGAAGCAGCGGAAGCAGACGGAGCAGCAGCTCTGGCCCACAGACCACTGCGCATGGGCGCTTTCTGGCTCTGGAGTTGGCTTCTGCCTCGGAGGCAGTGGGCAGACCCTCCCTGGTGTCCCACTGCCATGGAGACGGCCCAGGCGGCATGTTGGTCACAAAGACTTCTGCTCATCGTTTCCAATCTCCCACCTTCCCTATACTTTGCCTGGCCACATCTGTGCACCTCCTTCCAGAGCCAGTGCTATTTATACTGCCCTGGAAAGACAGCCTGAGCCAGATAATAGGCAGGCCTGCCAAACAAAACCCCAGCCCGCTTGGCTCCTCTCCCCCTGCCGCCAGAGGCCACAGTCTGGAGCCCAGCAGGGCCAGGGGGGCCATAGATCTTCAAGCTGGCACCAATCCCACCAGGTCAGACCGGGAGCCACTCCTTTACCCCTTGTCTGATATAGAAACAACCCTTTTGGGGATAAATCTGCAGAAGCATCATCTGTGGGGCCAGCTGTCTGGATGATATGGTGGCTTTGGCTTTGCTCAGTCACCATACCTGACCCAGGTGCATTCTTCAAGAACTTTAGGGTGTTAGGGGTAGGGACGAGAGGGCATCCAGATCATGGGTGATGTGGCAAAGGTGACTACTGTTAGCTTTAACCAGGCGTTTTTTGACCCCTACCTGGGGAAGCCTCATGTGTCTATGGGATACTATTATTGCCCCATTTTACATGTGGGAACTGTAGCTCAAGGAAGATGCAGGACCCCAGATCAGGCTGACTCTGATGACTACATTTCCTGCCAAACCAGCTTCCTCAGAGGTCTCTCAGGGACCACCCTGTGGCCTGTCAGCCAGCCAGGGAAATTCAGGGCTGAGGCCCCTCCTTTGGGCAGAAGATCCAGGAGGGTCATTCATTCCTGCCTGTCCCTCAATCCCTGAGTGATCAGTGAGCAAACACTTGCTGAGCCCCTACTATGTGCCAAGACACAGCTAGGCCACTTCCAGCTCCCAGTCTGGTCAGCACAGCTTTCCAAGTTTTTCCGCCCTAGGCAGCTCTCCCAACGTGTGTCAGCACCCCGGCCCCTCCTCGCAACTGGCCCCAGCCCTGCCACCCCAAACACAGAGTCCTTTGTCCAGAACTGGCCATGGGTGCCCAGTGTTAGCATCTGTGACCAGCTCAGCAGCAGCTCTTCCCACCCACTTACCACAGCCACCCCAACCCTGTGGTCCCTTTCTGGGCCTCCCTAGTGGCCTCTGATTTCTCTCTGGTCATGGCCAGCAAAAGGAAGTGGGGAGATGACTCAGAGGTGTGATGTGGCTTTAACAGATGTATCTTTGTGATGATAGTCAATAAGGAGATGGGTAATGAGTGACACAGAGATTTGGATTAAAGGCAAATAACTAGGGACTGGCCAGGTTACTAGTTCCAACATCAGCTAAAAAGTGATGGAGATTTAATGGATTCCCAAACTAAGACAAACCCAAGTTCATGCACTGGCTGTATTTTCAACTCTAATGAGAAAAGGAAGAACAGAACTTAAAATACACTTATACATTGTTCCTTAGACTAGTCAGGTCAAATTAGTGGAACAATTGGTGACATACTTCTAAGTAGCTTTAGTTGAAAAACAGATCTGAAGGCTCTATCAAATAAAATTAATAATAACAAGCCGGGTGTGGTGGCGTGTGCCTGTAATCCCAGCTACCTAGGAAGCTGAGGCTAGGGATCACTTGAGTCCATGGGTTCGCGACAACCCCAGGCAACATAGCGAGACCTAGTCTCTAAAAAAAAAAATTAACAATAACAACTCTGCCATTTCTGCATTTGTCTAATAGATAGGAAGGACATCTACAGTAAAGTTCCATGGGTGTTTAAAAACACTACCCATGGGACTGTGGAAATTTGGGCTCCCCACCTGACTTGCTGAAGCTGTGTGGGTTTGGAAAGTTACCCAGCCTCCCTGAATCCTGTCTCCACCATCTGCAGGAAGGGGAATGTTTGTCCTGACACAGGGAGTGAATGAGATAGGCAGCTAGGGTCCTAGCGCTGAACCAGAAGGGTTTCTGCAGTGATGGGCCCAGGAAGATGGAACTTGGAACTCAAGCCAAGATCAGTTCTGCTCTCAAGGTCAGATCATGCCTGCCCCCAAAAGGTACAATTCTTGAACCCACAGACCCCGTCGGGGCCTGCGTCCAGCACCCACCCTACCTTTTCTTAGTATACAAGGCCCTGGATCAAGGAGTTTTTCAGAGACCTATGGAAGAAAATACCATGGGTTCCAAAATGGAAAAAGAAAACAGCAAAACTGAAATTGCCAATCCATTGTGTTGATATTTCAATTTGGTTTTCATAAAAATAGATCATATTCGAAATGACTAGTAGGTAACATTGTTTCCACGACATAATCACATGACCCTGCATTTATTCAGGGTCCTGTGCATCCACAGGTCAAGTCCAGGGAACCTGGGTTTGAAACAGGCCTCTTGCTTTTGGCTCAGTACTACAGAGAAGCTTCCCCCAAGACCAGGCCTTTTCACCTACCCTCCCAACCCCCATCTTTGGGACTCAGGATATCTGAATGTAAAGTCTGTCTTGCTCATACTATTGTGGGTGGTCACCAGCAAACTATACAGAAGATCTTATGAAAACAAGCTACAGTTTCCTGTCCCACCTCTTCCCAGCCCCAGCCATTGCCCTGCTTTGTTATTAATCCTTCTGCTGGCTACCCACATAGCTAGATAGTATGCTGATAACTTTCTTCCCTGTTTTGCACTTTTTAACATTATCTATCATTACCCTACCAAATAGATAAGTGTATATCACTTAAAATAAACCCAGCTCTTTCTCCTCTTATTCCTCCCCCTATTCGACTTTAGTTGCTTTTATTGATAGTTTGGCACTTTAAATTCTAAAATTGGTTTCTTGTTTTTGAATGCCCAGCAACTACAACCAGCCACACTGAATGTGACCAAAGGCGGCCAATAAGGGGGGAGGGAAAAGGGAGAGGAAAGAACAGGGAAGGAGGGGAGTACAATACCCTATGGATGTGAACTATGGGTGAACGAGTGGTCAATACACTACTGTGGCAATATCTGATAGGGAATCCAAACAGGATCTCAATTAAAAATGGATTAATTAATTTTAAAAAGATTGCCAATAAATTTCATCTCCATTATCCTGATATGTAAATACTGCTTTGTATCAGGCTCCAAGACGTCTATCTCACTTCTCTTTAGGTGGATCATCATCACATCATCTCATGTGAGTGAGATCTAGATGACTTTCTGCATATACAGGATCTTCTCTATCACTGTAACTCAGTGTGAAGTGGTAATAATGGCTCATATTATTTAGACGGCTCTCCGAATCTCTTCATGAGTAAAATGGGGAGAATTCTAGAACTCATCTCAGGGAGTGGTGGTAAAGATTAGAAGAAATAAAACATTCGAAGTGCTTTGCATTCATGAATCACTGTCCCAGTTTAAAAACTCATAACTTCATTTCCCTCTTTACAGGAGAGAAAGCTGCAGTTCAGTCCCCAACAGAGCAGGCAGTGGGTGAGGAACTGCACGCTCTCCAAAGGGCATTAGGGGAACAAGTGGGAAATTTGAATATGGCTCATGGATTGTATAACTGTTCAATCCAATACCACTGGGCATGATTATGGAACTGTAGTCAGAGAGGAGACTTATTATTTATTCTTAGGAAAAGCATGTGAAGCATTTAGGGCCTAAGTATCACAATGTCAGCAAACTGTTCAAATGGCTGAGAAAAGCATTATATATATATATATATATATATATATATATATAATCTATATGTTATATACAATGTACATTATATGCAATATATTATATAGTATATCAATGAATATTATATATTATATATATGAAGATGATAAACAGATAGGTAGATGGCTGGATGAGCATACAGAAAACTGTTCATCAGTGAATTCTGACATGTACTTGTCTCTACGGATTTAAGATTTTTCAAAATAAAGCCTTGTGACTGGAGAAGAGAACTGTCAGCAGTGGAGCACCCTAGCTATCCTGGAACCTTTTCTCTTCCCCCTGAAAATGAGGAGTAGGTCTGACATGGAAGCTTCCATTCCTCCTTCCCTCACCCAGTGAGGAGGGGCAGCTTGCTGACATCTTCTCAATGTCCTCTGTGAAACTGACCATGCCCAGAGGGTGCTGGAGCATGCAGGTTTGGGGAGGGGGGGGGTCAACAGGGAGTACACTGTGGTTTTTTTTGGGGGGGGAGGGCACTGTGCAGCTGAGTTCTCCTTCTGAACTTTTTGGGAGGGGAGCCAAGGAACCATACCAAACTATCCTGGGGGAGAGACAAGGCAGGCAGCTGCCAGGTCTGGGTCCTGGCTGAGGCTCCTTAACCGGGTGTCTCATCAGCTGTCTCATCTTTGTTCAAAAAAAAAGGCAGACAAGAACAGTTGGTATCTTAGTGCTGTCTGGAACCTAGCTACCCTTTCCCAGTCAACTCAATTATCTGCACCAATGAACCGGGAAGGGAGACACTGGCAATTGACTTCAGCAATTGTGAATTGAGGATCTATTCCATGCTATGCTTCAAGTCCACAAATAGGCAACACCAAAACAGAAGAAAATATCTCAACAATACACAGTACAAGCTAAAGGTGCAGTCTGACTCTCTCACTCCTTTCTGCCTTCCTGATACCATCCCTTCTCTGACTCCAGCTCTCAGTTTGCAGGGGCAGTCTCCAAACTGAAAAACAAATCTGCTTTGCCTAAGCAACAATAAGTGCCTAACTGACAATGCACAGGTCTAAGCTGTGCAGAAACTCCTGAGAGCCACACTGTATTCTGGACTCAACATATTCAAGTCGAGATAAACTATAGCTTGTTCTCAGGGTGATTAGGACCATGGAGGGTGAGCGGGTGTCTGGCATTACTGAGCTCACACACTGAATGTCCCAGGGATGGTCAAGGATCACTTGGTCCATGAAATCACTCTTTGACATTATGAGCTTGTAGGATCATGGAAACACTGGGTGGGGGAGAACAGGAGTGGAAAGAGGTTAGATCAGTCAAATTGGGAAACACTCTTATGAGTAAGACATTTTCCTTCAACTTTTCCTGTAGAAGAAACTGAGTGTCTAAGCAGTTCCACCAGATAACAGTAATGGTGTCGAGACAGAGAGTACTACCGCAATCACTAGCAGTTGCTGAATGCTCACCACATGTTAAAGATGCCCCAAACAATGTCAGGATTTGAACCTTGACTCCAAGTCTGGCTCATTTCATGTTCTAAATTCTTCCTGTTGCATCATATGTCTTCCCAGAAAAGACCTGAGAGCACATCCAGTGAAGGACATCAGGCTGTTGAGAGCAGAGAGGACAGACAGTACAGGCATGAGGCCACTGTTTCAAAAATTGAAAGACTGCCACTCTGCAGGGCGATGACACTGATTCTGCTGCTTTATTCTGAGTACCTGCCACTTTCTGTGCAGATACATTTTGGGGAAGTCCTTTCACCTTTCGGCATCTTTCTGCGTGGTGGAAGCCACACCCATGACAGAACAAACACAAGCAGGAACTCTCAAGACAGAGCTGCCCACGCACGCAATCAGATGATTTCAGTACACTGTTTTGAGGGTTCCTCAGCAAGGGCGGGGTTCCAATCTGGATGAGCCTTGGTGGGAATGTTTTAGAGGTACTGATATATCTGAAATAGGAAAAAGAGGCCGTGCATAATGGCGCATACCTGTAGGTGGCAGCCTAGAAAGTCATGGCTGGAGCCAGGGATCGCAGTTCAAATCCCACCGGGGCACATAGTGAGACCTAGTCCCAAAAAAATAGCTGGGCGTGGTGGTGCGCGCCTGTAATCCAGCTACCTGGGAAGCTGAGGCTGGGGATTGCTTGAGTCTGTGGTACCCTGGGCAACGTGAGCCTGCAGTTCCATGGGCCAAAATAGCAAGACCTAGTCGCAAAAAAAAAATTTTTTTCATTAAAAAATGAAATAAGAAAAAGAAAAGGCTACAAGACAGCTAAGGTTCTTTCCAACTTTGAGACTAATTCTATGGAAGTTGGCATTCATTCTATTTACAAATGGATCGTAAAATCAGGGAGGGATGTAAAGTGGGTCAGTATTACTGTTCAGATGGGGAGGAATTGCGTCACTAAAAGCTGGGAGTAGTCAAGGGTTCCAGAGAGTAAATCAGCTCAACCATTGAGTGGCTGTAACCCTCACTCCACATCTGAATCACGAGGGAGCTTTTTTTTTTTAAAGACAGATACCGGAGTTGCATTCCAAACCAAACAAAGCTGAGTCTCTTGGGGTGGGCCCAGGAATCAGCAATTTTAAAAGTTCTCCATGTGATTCGAATGTGCAGCCAGCATGGAGAACTGCTGAGTGAGAGGAAAGGGAAGTCATGCTGAGAGAGGTTAGTCTTGAGTCTGGTCCTGATGCCCTCTGAACCAGAAATCTTCTCAATATCAGGTCAAACATCTCAGATGAGGGGCTGTTGTTTAGAAATTTTATGTCAAGAAGATAGAAATCAAAATCCCTCTAGAATATTCCCCCCTGGAAGTACAGTTTCTAATGCCTTCAAGTCTTGACTTTTCTTGTTAACTACAAAGTTTTCACAGACTCATAGACATAGAAAGTAGAATGGTGGTTTCCAGGGATCTGGGGAGTGGAACAAGGGGAGTTATATTTTAATGGTTACCAAGTTTTAGCTTGGGAAACTAAACTCAGCTTTTCAAAGTCTGAAATTTTGGGAAAGTTCTGGAGTTGGATAGTAATGATGATTACAAAACAATGCTTCTGAAGTGTGCATTTCAAAGTCTTAAAGTTGATTTTATATTATGTATAATTTACCAGAATTGAAATTTCCAATTGTGAAATGAAACTTTGCAGATTTACAAAAAACCAAAACCAAACTTTCGGAGGGTTATCCCAAGAACACAAAGATAGTTCAACACAAGGAAAACAATTGTTGACATAATACACCAAAACACATTATTATGTCACTTGATGAAGAAAAAGTATCTGATAAAATCCAACAATCTTGATAAAAACATCTAGAAAATGGGGTCTAGAAGGGAATTTCTTCACAGTGATAAAAGGCATTTATGAAAGACTTCTAGCAAATATCAAATTTACTGGCGGTAGACTGAAAACTGCTCCTAACATCAGCAACGAGACAGGATGACTACTTGCACCACAACCACTGAGCATTGTGTGTGGGGCCCTAGGAAGAGCAATTAAGCAAGAAAAAGAAATAAAAAGCATCTAGATTGGAAAAGAAATGAAACTATCTTCTAAGATGATGTGACAGGTCAGCTTCCTCCTGATAAAATCCTGATATATAGAAGATCCCAAAGAATCCAAATGCAGAAAAGCTAATAGTAAACCAATTAGCAAAATTGCAGAGTAAAAGGTCAACACACAAAAATCAGTGTGTCTGATATGCCAGCAGCAAACAATCCAAAAGGGAAATCAGGAAAACAATCCCCTCCAGGAAAGCTATCAGGGCTTCTAAGGCTCAGCCATGCAAGCAGTCTCCTTGTGCTTTGAAGTGGAAACATCTTGTTATTAACGGTCCTTGATGGGGCACATGAGCCAGCACCTTTAATTTTCTATGCATTATTAGCGCATCTCATATTAAAATTAAGCAGAAGAAATAGATTTGCCTGTGTTGGTGGTCTGGCTGCACAGGACGTATAAACGACGGGCAACTATGTGCACAGGCAGGTCAGAGTGACCAGGGGTTGGCCATCCTGCCTGCCTTCACGTCTCAAGAGTCACAGGAAGCCGGGAAGCAAAATCCCAGGCCCCGTGGAGGAAACACAGCCTGAGTCAGCCTTCCGAGGAGGTTGAGGGAACAGATTAAACCCAGGAAACTGCTTACTAAGGAGGGTGTTTTCACTTGAAAATTTTGTAGATTTTTTTTTTAAGTTGAAGAAGGAACTAAAAGTGTTTTTAATTATTGTATTGTGACGAGGGGCCAGAAAGATGAAGCATTTGCCAAGTGTTGCCACATTTCTCAGTTCTCCATGTTCCAGAGACTCGTGGAGCTGGTAGTTGGTTCCCTCACAGAAAGAGCCCTCTTTAGCCTGGTTTCCTCTCTCTTGCCAACAGCTAAGTAACATCTGCTGAGATCTATGGGGGGGAGGGGCGGGATGGACACGGGACAAGAGAGAAGCGCTCAGAGTGCCCGGAGGTGATCTGCTGAAAGGGTATGAACCTGGGCTGGAGCCAGACGCCTGTGTCCTGGGTTGATTTCGGCATCACCCTAGCTGTGCGCTCGGAGCCCATCCCTTCCTTCTGCTGCCCTAGAGTCTTGTCCCTAAAGGGGAGGAAGGGCGGGTAGGGGCAGAGGGAAAGAGATCCTTTATAGACTCTATTCTCCTTTTTCCAAAGGTCAAGTCTTTTAAGAATTCAAAAGAACTTTATAAGAGGAGGGGAGTGGCATAGACTGAAAATTGAAGGATGAAAGTGGGACAAATTTTAAAAGATGGGCCAGATTTCTCTGCTCTAGGTCTCTTCTCTACTGGGTCCAAGCTGAACTGATACCAGAATAGTGTAGATGTAGAGGGGGACAGCTCTGGCAACAGAAGGAACAGCGTTCTTGTCTTCCAGTACCCCAGGCCAGGGCTCCCCGAGAAGATCCCAGAGAAGGCCCAGAACATAAAGCTGGCTCACCTGCAAGCAAATCAACCTCAATTAGGGACCAGGTTTTGAGAGGGGGAGACTGGAAGAAAATCAAACAACTTACAAATGGAAAAATGGGTGAAATGAATTAGATGGGAAGCTTCTGGGTGGTACTTAGTTCCAATTTTATACATTCAGCAAACATTTATAAAGTGCCTACTATGTGCTGGGTGTCGTGGGTGATTAGACAGTTAGCTGGCTGGAAGATATACACAAGGAGATAAGCCATACATGCAAATCACCCCAAAGCCTAAAGTACAAAGCAGAATGTCAGACCTTTTCCAAAGGGGAAATTTCTTGAGTTCAGTTTAGGGGCTGCCCCATCCCTACTTGGGAAGTTTAGAAAATGAACCCTAGACACTGAAGCAAGGAGTTGAAAACCCTTCTCTGTTCTCCCAACAAGAGCAAATTTCCCCATCTCCACTCTACAGAAGTGAAGACATTAAAAAGAGGTGAGGAATTATTTGTTCTGTGATCATTCAAAAGTCTGCAGAACAGGATGATTCAGAACTACAAACTGAAAACTTTCCAGTGGTGAAAGCACCTACACCACAAAGCTCTTTTCAGGGGAGGAAGTCCATAGTCCCAGCTATTCCCTCTGTCTTCCTCCCCAGATGAACCCCCCAAAACACACTAACCAAAACTTAAAGCAAGCTAAAAAAAAATTCATCAGCAGAAGGGGGTCACACATGTACTCTGGGCAGAAGGAAGCTTCCTCAAGCCGAAGGAGAGCCCCACCCACTTGGGGAGGCTTCTTTCTTTGTGTGGTCCCATTGCCCAGTTACAGGGAGTTTCAGTGGACATCATGTAGCCCAACAAGACACAAGATTAAAACCCAGGCAAGCCCCTCTGCTTTTGCAGAGCGAAGGAGGCCGAGGCTTGTCAGCATTGAATTTGAATGAGCCAATGGTATTGCAATCACTGAAACAGGAAGCCAGATAAACACCACGTTATCAAGGGGGGATTCAGCGCTTCCCTTAAGCCGGCCAGCTGCGCCCCTGGCCCTCCTAACAAAGTCTCCTTGATTCACCAGCTGATTTTCCTGTGTTGGGCTAAGGGGGG